>SNQJ01S0027695.1:0-11396 GCA_010110895.2 Picea sitchensis
GACCTGTGCCCATTCTTTCCACACGTGAAGCATGTAATTACTCCACCTCTTCCTCTTCCTCTACCTCTGGTATGAGGAAACCTATCATTATCAACATATCCTCCTCTTTGTTCAAATTGTTGTCCTCGCTGCTCAACATATGGTCTTTTCTGTGAGGTTCCACCTCTTTCAACCTTTCCCTGAGGTTTCTTCCATTCCTCCTTGGGCTTCTGGTATTTATCTTGGGAAACTGCTTTGCCTATGGGATGACTTCTGCCTCGACCTCTCTGACTTTGTTTACGGCTCAACTTCTCCTCAGCTTTCAGAGCCAATTGGTAAGCATCCTCCACCGTTCGGATGGTTTCCATATTTAATTCATCCTGAATTTCATACCTCGGGCCATTCATATACCTGGCCACCTTTTCGTCATTGCTTTCGCGATGACCTGCCCTGATATTCAACTTGTAAAATTCCTCAGTATACTCCTTCACTGTCATCAGCTTCTATCTCAAGTTCTGCATCCTCCTGAACAGAGAAATTTGATAGTCCCTGGGAATGAATTTTGCCTTCATCTTTGCAATCATCCTGTCCCAGCTCTTAATCTTCTGCTTGCCTTGGAAACACCTGTCAGCTTGTAGTTCATCCCACCACAAGGCTTCATGTCCTTTTAATCTCGTGACGGCATGTCTGACCTTCTTATCATCTTCGATATCCTCATAATCGAAATAAGTATCAAGAGCTCTAATCCAATCTAGAAGCTCTTCTGCATCCAGATTCCCTTCATAAGCTAGAATGCCCATTTTTGTTTTTGAACTCATTCGAGCGATAGCCTTAATTAAACGTTCATTGGCTACATCTTCTGCTGGGATTCCTTCTTCTTCATGTCCAGCATCACCTTCATCCTTGGATTCACTGATATCTCCAGCATCATCTTTGCGCCTTTGTGATGTCTCCATGTCCTCCATTCTAGCACGAAGATTTTGCACTTCTCTCTCCATATCTGTATTTTTCACTTTCCTACCTCTTTCTCTGGACATTTCCCTTTCCTCCTCTAGATCGGGTGATTGTCTACCTCTTCTCCTTGGCGGCATGGTGAATTCTCCTTGTCCTCTGCTACAGAAAGCAAAGAAACTTTTCTAAGCTCTGATACCACTTGACGTGTGTATCAGACTGCTCTCTTATCTCCTCCTGCCTCTCTTGCCTGAAATATACAGACAAGCAATAAGCTCTGATACCACTTGACGCATGTATCAGACTGCTCTCTTATCTCCTCCTGCCTCTCTTGCCTGAAATATATAGACAAGTAATAAGCTCTGATACCACTTGACGCAAGCGCGCACCCTCATGGCCACGTCTGCTCACACAGGACCTTCTTCTCTCGGCCCGAAGAACTCGAAGGTTCTTCTATTTCCCTATCGGGAAATCTACACCCACAACAATCTTCCTCCGAGGTCTCCCCTTTACTACTAGGAGATCAGCTTAAATCTTGCTATCTCGCGAGTTCGTGACTTTGAACCTCCAACTCTTCCTTCCAAATCTTGCGATACACGATCTGGCGATACGGGTATAGCTCCTTCCACATGCAACCATGGGCTAGGCTTAATATTGTCCCCTCTCACAACCTCGCGACCTTGCGACCTCGCAACCTCGCCGGTTGAACCATCAAATTTTTACCTTCCTATCCCACGAGTTCCCGAGTTGCGAGAATTCAATCGAGTGTTGACTCCTATCTCCAAGCCACGTGTGTCCACCCGTCGACCGTGCGGTCCCACCTTATGTTCTGCCACGCGTCCACACAAATCTCGGCTCCTCGGCACTTCGTGACTCAGCGTCAACACGAATCTCGGCTCCTCGGCACTTCGAGACTCGCAAATCCTTTGTGCCACCTGTACTCCACTCACACTCCGCTATGGCCCACATTGTTCTCCAGCTGTTAGGGTATCACCTTCTCACAACCTCGTGATCCCCGTGCCCAAATTCTCGGACCTTTTCTTGCGAGGCCCCGAGGCACGATCCCTCACGCAGATTCAACGGTCCTCCTGTGTTCCGGATCCAACGGTTGTCCTTCTCTCGCTACTCGGGACCTCGCGACTCGCGACCTCACGACTTGGAGTACCAAATGTTTGGACTTTCAACCTGCGAACTCCCGAGTTCGCAAGATCTCTCGATCTCTCGCCACGTGTCCTCCTCAGATGAACTGCTATGATCCTCTCGCTCCTTCGCCGCTTCGCGTCCTCACGCCTCGCGACTCTGAATACCCAATTCTTGGACCTTTACCCTGCGAACTCCCGAGTTTGCGAGATCTCTTGATCTCTGCCACCTGTCCCCTCAGATGGACGGCTACAAATCTCTCGCCATTTTGCCGCTTCGCGTCCTCGCGCCTCGCGACTTTGAACACCCAATACTTGGGCCTTTACTCTGCGAACTCCCGAGTTCGTGAAATCTCTTGATCTCTGCCACTTGTCCCCTCATATGGACGGCTACAAATCTATCGCCACTTCGTCGCTCGCGAAGCTGAAGGACTTCCCTTTCGGTCCTCGAATGTCCGAGTCTCCGAGATGAGAGAATCTCCTGACACGCGTCCTCCTCAACGAACGGCTCTAATCTTGTAGGGATATCGCATCTCGTGATATCGCTGCTCTAGCTGCACAACTTTTGTGGCTTCAACTCCCGAGTCCCCGATACACGATACCACGTGTAGATCCTACGGCTCCTGTGACTCGGAATCAACGGCCCTGCCCCTCCTAAGCTTCAAACTCTTCGAATCTTCTCTCTGTAACCTCCTTGCACCTCTGCAAGATCTGACGGTCCTCGAAACTTCGTGAAATCTCTTCAGAAGATTTCGACCATCCGTTCTCCCTTGGATAATCCACGAAATGAAAAAGAGTATCTCTCCACGAGATTCCTTCTCCCTTTCGCCAACCTACAACGTTTCTTCCTGACTTCAAGTCACACTTATCTACGTTGATCTTCAGCGACTCATAGGCCTATCCTTCCTGAGCTTTGCTAAATTACTTCAATCTCAACGAGGTTCTTTGCACGCACTCCTTGCGACAAGCCTGCGAACACTTCAACTGTTCAAACTTCCTCGACTCTGCGTATACCCGTAACAACAATCCTTCAATACTTCTGCTCAGTTTCACGACGGAGACCCTCCTTAGACTGCACACTCCTTGCACGGCTCTATAATCCAATCTCACTCCTGGTAGTATGAGAACAAGAGTTAACACTCTGAGCCTTCTGTCAACGCACTCCTTGCGGATGACTTCAACTGCACTCCTTGCAGGAATCCTCGCTCAAAAGAGAAAACAATTGTAACTCACCTCACTTCCTCTAAAATTTCTATCTTAACACATGAAATCATACATAGCATAATGACAAATGCATAACAGGAAGTAATTCTCATAAGTAGAGCATTCAACACATATACACAGAGAATAACACAACAACCATGAATCTGAATCAACTTCTTCTATTAATTCAAGATCTATACATGGTTGTTTTCTACAACTCTCTGCTATTCTCCTATGCTCTAGACTCTTCTTTTTTTCCTGTTGATTGATTGTTACAATGATACAAATGAGGGTGTCTATATTCGGTTTTCCCTCTTCCTTCTAGAACTATCTAATCTAAGAATTCAATTCTATCTACCTGCAACTACTACTATAAATGCCTCTGCCTATCTCAGACGAGAGCGTATGGCTCGAGGTCTGAGTACATTTTTTTACCAAGGCGCCAAATTAAATGATCTCATTTATGTTCAGCGCATCAACTTCAAGAGAGAAATTAAAAATTCAAAAACTTGCGTTGGACGTCTTCCAGCTGTCTTCTGCTTCCACATTGGTTTTGCTTGTCGTGAGGGATGCTCCTGCATCATGATGTGTCATGCCACATCAACATCCACGTGCCATGCCATGTCAATATCCACATGTCATTCCACGTTAGCCCGATTGCCATGTTATAGTTTATGTGTCATGCCACATCATCATCCACATGTCATACCACATCAGTAGTTTCCACATCATCATATAGGGATGGTCGATGGATGATGGTCAATTCAGTCGAATAGGAGAAGTGTTTTGTCAATCAACAGGGATTGTCTATGGTAGATGGTCGACGGCCAGGTCGGATGGTTCAGAGATACGTTGCAAGTGTTTTCCAAGAGAAGTGGATGATGGTCAATGGCTGATGATCGGGCATTGAGGAAACTCATGAGAAAGTGTGGGTTGTCAAAGAGAATCATCGATCGACCGATCATTGATGGAGCTTGGATCAACGGTCCAGATTTCTTCGAGTTGGTGATTGATGGTGGAGATTCATACGCGAACCTAGGAAAGGATTGGTGGATCAATGGCTCGGATTTCAACTGATTTGAGATCGACTGCTTATATTTAAAGCGTTGTTATAATAGTAAAACAATCAGTTTTGTATGAAAATTTCTGAATTTTTCATATTTTTGAGGGTCATTAACTTGTGGGGCAATTTTGAGGCCTTAAACGACATTTTTAACCAATAAAAACCCACGAGAACAAAGTGTATTAAGGTACACTATATCTCTACATCTTAAATAAAAGAACTTAGAGAGAGTTATCCAATGAGCTATGTCGGGTGCAAAATAGAGCTCTTATGAGAAAGTTACAGTGGAACAGTAATGGTAAAATTTCGGCACTAGTTTACTTCCAGAGGGCATAACTCCATGCTCAAAAGTTTGTTGGTCCTTAGTAGTAGTCTATGGAAATATTATGAACCATAGAAGACAACCATATAGCCATATTTTAAATATGGGTATGTAAAAAAGAACGAGAAAAAAAAGAAGACACGTGTAGCATACAAGGATAAATTGGGAAAAATAGTCAAAACCTCTCTATACCATAACTTTCAGCGTAGAGCTCGGATTTGAGCAAACAAATAGTCATTGGAAAGATATTGAGGAGGCAAAAATATCTATCCATCCACAATTTTTATTTGGGCACTAAAAGTGTAACACCCCTGTTTCCCCCAACTTGTAATTAATCATTAATTATGATTGCCATGCTATGGAATGTGAACAATGTAATTGAATTATTATTTATATTTCCAATAACTAACTGTGGGGGTGAAGCCTTGAAGTAATTGCCATGATATCACTAGAGGAAAGAGTGAGGAAACTATAGAGAGGGTTCATTATGTCAAAATGACCCAAATTATCTTTACTAGAATAATAAGCCTCATCCTGATCCCAAGGAAAAATCAGTTAATGAAAAAAGGACTGGTGCTTGAACAATCAACTACCCCAATAAATGGAAGCATGGAGGGTATGTCTGAGGAGACAGAGAACTGTCAGCCTGGAGTACCATGGATTGTAGTTTCCTGGAGGCCCAGATTGACCCAAATTCCTTCTAACAGAAGGAAGAGGATAGGTCCAAAACCTTCCTGGGGAGGAGAAAGGCGTGCAAGAATACACACGAAATTAGACAAGAAGGATACCACACCGAGAGGAGGTGTGTGAACTGGATATGCAGAGAGAAAAAGAAGAGAATGTGTGAGGCTCTAGGGTTCGGAAGAAGAACTGGAGGATTTGGTCGTTATGATTAAAAGGAGGGAACAAGAGAAAGGATCTCTAAGAGTTTTGCAGAAAACATGACCTGAACAGAAGGTCGTGAGCTTGATGTTGAGGCAGCATCTGATAAACCTTGTAGAGGTTGTGATAGAGAAAGAATCTTTGAGAAATTGCAAAAGTTCCCTAGTGATATCATGTCTTGGCATGGGGGTGGCGAGAGCACTCAAAATGAATGCCTCTGAGCCTACGGTTGGGTGGAAAGTTGAACACCTATAGTTAGTTTCTTGGTTGCAACTTGTAATAGATAAGTACTTCATATACCATGTGTACTTAAATTGAAATGCATGATTTGAATGTTAGTGATTGTGATAAATTGTGCATCGTGTGAAATTGATGGTATTAATGCTTACTATTCTTTTGTAAACTATTGCATTTGAATGGTTGTAAGGTGACAAGTTTGGCCTTTGGGCTGGTTGGAAAATCCTCAAGGTTTTTTCCCAAGGATCAACCTCACATTTCTAGAGTCAGGGCAAACTCTATGGGACTGCTACAGTCTCATTGATCCCTCGAATATACCTTTCCCTGATTTAGAACTTAAGCTTTGTGAAAGGAAGACGCTTCCTTCAAACCAGTCGTCCAAGAGACCACAGGCTCATGCCCACGGACTTAACCAAATCTTGGCTAATATTTATGAGTGTAGCCCCTGGAGCTTGACAAAGTTCCATAGGATCGGGATCCATGGAACCCTTCGCTACACTTAAAACAGGAGCTAAGTTGTTCAGTCCTATGGGAGTCTAGAGCTTCGAGGTGAATGAACATTGCAATGTCCAAATGTGTCGAAGGTGACCTGTTGGACCAGTAACTTGATGGTTGACTGACAGTGAGTGGTCATTTACCTGTTATCATGGGATTCATCACTTGTTAAAATTCGATCCACTTCTCAGTCACGAAGTAACGTGAGTCGTAGATCTGAGGATATTCAGTATCTCCCTAGACCGTTGGATCTACATCATTTCCATTCGGTATTGACCTAATCCAGGAGAGAAAAGGTGTTAAACAGTCAGAACCTCTAAATGTCGAACTTGTGAAGTAACATGGACAAGGGATATGAGGATCCTTCGAGACCCTTCTCGACCGATAGATCGATTCTAGAAAAAGGATAGTGTAAAGTACTCTGGTGAATTCCTACTCCGGGAGGTTCAACATGATGGTGAATGAGAATATCGCCGAAGCGTCGAAGGCTAGAGTGATGTGGCATGCTGGTGTCATCTAGGGTGATGTGTACCCATAGTAGGTGTGCCACGTGTCACCACGATTCAGGACCTTCACAGACCTTAGGGGTCAAATAGACCTTGACACGTGTCACCAATTGATTGCGCTAGGTGTCACCCTTGTCTTATGTCAATTATCTTTCAATGGATCTACATCATGGTCAGTTCGGCATTGACCACTCCGGGAGTAAAAGTAAAAATACACATCCAAACCCCTGAATGTCGAAGTCCCGAATTGATGAGGACCGCCAATCTGAAGAAGCTTCGGGACCTCTCTTGACCATTCGGTCTAGACCATGGTCAGTCTAGCACTAACCACTCCGAGAGTAAAAAGGAAATTACATAGTGAAACCCCCAGACACTGAATTCGTGAAGAAATGGAGGCCGTAGATCTAGGGATCTATGTGGACTTGTCTCAACCGTGGGATAAAAGTGTATTGGGAGGTTGTTGGCGAGAGTCCGAACTTCGGAGCTCCGAGCGATTTCGTAGGTGGAAGAGGTTAGAGATCCTTGGAGGTTGTCAGTATAGAGTGACCTGGCACATTGACATCACCGAGGATGACGTGGACCCATGTTCGGCATGCCACGTGTCACCTTGATTTGTGATTTTTACAGGGCTTATTTCTGATTGGAACATGACAGGTGTCACCCATTGATAGGGCCACATGTCATCTTTTTCCTTTGTCGCATGTCAACTCCTATTGGTGCGTAGTTGCTTGAACTAATGGTTAATAGGGCCCTGGGAGTTCGGGAGTTTGGAAATCCGTGAGGCTTAGGGTGTTAGAACGTATGCTCCAAAAGGGCCGAAGGCCGAAGCCACGTGGCAAGATTCCAAGGTTTAGATACTTTGGAGGATATGCAAGTAGAGAAAAGGGTGTTCAGTGTTGGAGTGTCAAAGCGTCGAATGTCGAAATCCCTTAAGCCTATGCATCAAGCGACGACCAATATCATCCATTGGATTTAAAGGTGGATTGATCTCCACCATAGTTTCAACAGTGCTAGGGAACTCTGGAAGTTTGGGACTCTGGGAATGTTTCAGACATGTATAGGAAGGACGAATGGATGAAGGCCCGGTAATTGTAAAGGCACAGGGAACATTCCCGGTAACCGCCCCGCTAGTGGCCATGTCATCGCTAAAGGAAGACAACCTTGGTCGAGATCATGCCAAGTGGGATGGTATGAATAAGGTGAACCCACATGGGTGCCACATGGTCTTTGATCAATGATGCTTGGAGAGATTTGTAAGGGCATAACTTCCAATCCAGAGCTCAAATTTGAGAATGCTAACCATCGTTGGGAATATCTTGATGAGAAGAAGATGATGGATATTTAAGGAAGAGGATTCGAGATGATTAGGAAAAGAGAAATTTGTATGCCCCATCCCTTAAAAAGCTACTCAGGGGTCGGGTGTGTTACAAAGTGGTATCAGACCAGGAAACAACACTTGGCCTGCTTGGCCTCACGAAAGATTCAAGTGATTATTTTTCTTTCTTAGAAAACTTTAAGGGAGAGGGCAGCCTGCCCTACCCTATCTAGCAGAGCATGATTCTAACACAGGCCTGGATGGGCCGGAGAACAGTCATAATACTAGTTTACCAAGGCTAAGATGAGTGTGTTGAAAGTATTATTGTAGTATGGAAATTATCTGCATAAGTTCCTTGAGGAGAAGGATGCAGATTAAAATTTAGTTGGGATTTTACCCAATGAGATTAAATCATGCTAGACTATGGCAGAATAAGCCTATCATTTCTTTTGTAGAAATGATAGCCATTCCTACAAAAGTGGGATTATGTTGAGGGGCATTAATCATAAAACTTGGATGCAAATGAAATAAACCTATTTTAAAGAGTACTTGAGTCCAGAAGGAAAATGTACTAAATAGGTGGCAGAGATTGCCTAAAAAGTGGGATTATGAAGCCTTTGTTAATTAAAAGTGTTGATTAAATGAAGTATTTGGAATTGGCAGAATGATTCCCCATGTCCATAGGCCTTATGGAAATATGTGAGGTCGACCTACTTGACCTGTCATAACTAAAAAATACTATTGGGGTACTCCCCTCTTTGCAAAGTTAAAAGGAGTCATGTGGGTAGAGGAAAACCCTCATGGAAGAAATGAGGTGACACGAGTAAGTTCAAAATCTCATGGTTGTACTAATAGAGTGTATATCCATGTTAACTCAAGGGTGTGCTAGAATGCATATGAAAAAATATTGAACTATACAAATTAGGCATGTTATAACCTATGGTGGGTTGTAAGGTATGGTCTACTAATGGACCTTTTATATGAGGATGACCTTATGTCAACAAGAGTTAACAACAAGAATGAAATGTTGATAATGTTGCGGCCTATTACCTTAATAAGATAGGATTGTAAGATTAATGAGAGACCGATGCAAGTTCTAATTAAGGAGGTGTCAAAACACCTTTGGATGACTAGTGGATCATATTGACTTCTAGAGGTGGATGGTAGCCATATGGATATGGCTTGGTATACTCAGATAGCTATAAGAGGGAGTCTAGAAAAAGATTCCCTTCTAGAGATCTATTGACCAAGAGTGAATTGAGGCATGAAGAAGAGACTAGAAGTGGTTATCTTACTGCCTTGAGTGAAACAATAACTACCCATTTGAATTTTGAATTATGGAAGGTTTTTACAGTAGAAAGAGAAAAATTGACCCTTGTTGGTTATTTCCATGTAGAGAGGGAAACATCAGTATGAATTATGATTGTGAGACTATTCATATGATTGTCTATAATCTCTCACTAAAGAACATCGATATTAAAACTAAAATATCAATGTGAATGGATGAGGTAAAAAGGTGCAAGCTATGCACCTACATATATACAAATATATGTATACATGCTTAAAAGAATAATATGACTACAAGCTCTCAACTAAGAGGGAATCTTAGTGTTGAGTGTCTCTATGAGACTTGTCATAAGAATGGTAGAAATATCCTTGGGAGGATGATTTGGAAGTCTGATATGTCCATGTGTATGAGTGACATGGAAAAGGTACAAGCAATGAGCTTGCATGATGAATGTTTGGCTATGTTTGTATATGTTGGAGTGCATGGATTTAATGAATTGTGAGGTTTCTTGATACGAAGACTAATATTAATACCAAATATATGAAAGAGTAAATGAGCAAGGATGCTTTGTTTTCAATATAAGAGGAAAAATGATTATGCCTTGAGGATTGCATGAGAATGGTTTTGAACAATCATGAATTGAATGATTTTAAAGTAAATATGTATGTGAGTTGTGAAAAAAAAAATACCTATGGTAGCTACACATAGGCTTATGATTATGCATGTGGTTAAGTACATCTTAGATGTAATTTAACAAAACAAGCAATATGTGTGGATAAATAATATGGATGCATAACAAAGACGCATGTTTATATTCCTTATGGAATATTTAGTAAACAACTAAAGTGCTAAATATGAAGCTAACTCAAGGTTGAGGCCATCAAAGATAGTGATGGATATGAAATAAGGAAGTTGCATGTCGAAGGAGTTCTCTATGGAGGAACTGTGTGAAGACTATGTCAGGAGAACAGAGTCACAACCTTAAATGACTGTTGAGAATTGAGTAGTTGGTTGCAATCCTATCTATATAATAATCATGGATTACATTCTAAAACAAAATGCATGAGTGGAAGACTAACAAATGAATGTTAATCATTCTAATAATTGAATGGTAATGTGCAGAATGCATAGGTTCATGATTCATTGTGAACAAAAGGTTTGTTGTTGTAGCATGTTGATATACCAAGAAGGTTGAGTTGAACCTAACTAAGACTACTCAAGGAAAAGAGCACGGAGATCACAATAATAAGTAGATTTCATAAGAAAAAAGGGAGAAAATGAGGAATACTTTTCTCACCCTAAAAAAAAAAAAACTCTGAATTGTTTAACAGAGTTGTAAGCCTTAGAAGAAAAGTTGTGGGAACAAGTACAACTGGTGATCCGAGATCTTTTCATCGATGTGACTTATTAAAAAATTGTATTAGATGAGTATAAACTAAAATTCACCATAAAGCAAGAAAGCTCAATGATAAAGATACATAAGCATCAAATTTGAACACAAAAACTTGATAACGGAGTCCATCCCTCATGGACTACGTCTTTGGGTCCTTCTCTCAAATGGGTAGGCATTTTCATTAACTCAGCAAAAGAATTTGGAAAAATACATAAGTATACCTCATTCTGGAGTTAAGTTGCAGAAGCTTTGCTCACGTTAGAAAAAAAAACAACACCACTGAATTCGTGGCGTCGAATTACCCAAAAATGATTGTCTCCACGCCTCGATATGAATCTGGCATTTTCAGGCCCAAGAGAAATTATGTCTCGATTTTTGTGCCTACAAACTACAATAAATTAACAAAATATGCCTTGAAATTCATGCCTAACCATATTGTCACGTGGCCTGGTCCTTCTCCCCGTGTACTAGCAGAAATCAAAATTTAAATAAAAAAGGTGGGCGGATTAACCAATGGGACCGTTTGTTCCAATGGTTGGTGGAGGAAATTTAAAGAGTGTTTGTTGGGGAGGTCCCGAGGTCAAACCCACGAGCCTCCCCTTTTAATACATTGTTTGTTATAT
>SNQJ01S0027695.1:11475-22314 GCA_010110895.2 Picea sitchensis
TGGGAATTTGCTCGCTGCCATGTGGCAGCCTTTCATTGGCCCACGTCACCACACTGCATGGGCATGCCACATCATCTTGCCATGTCACCTGTCGGGTGGCTGTACAGATTTCCACGTGGCACTTTTCCATTGGTCCACAGACTGACCGGAAAATGCCAAAAATGAGTGACACATGGCAGCCTCTGGTGCTTCCATGTCATCATGCTGACATCATCATGACATGTGTCTCCCTTTGTGTGTTCCATGTACCCTATACGGATGTTGATTTCATCTGTATTGATGTTGACGTCAGCAGTATGGATGCTGACTCATCCCTGTTGACTAGGCTAGGTTAACCAAAACTTTGACCGTGAATATCTTTGTATCTGTAACTCCATTTGATGAGTCGTTTACGCCATTGGAAATCTTGTGAAGCGCTCTTCATGACGATGCCAATTTCACTAAATTTTAAGGACTTTGAATTTTTGTCTTTTCTCTATCTACTAAGGCCATTCTAAGCTTCTTGAGGTGCTTCTACGAATTCTGAGTTATACTTAGACTTCTCTGGATCCTTTTTGGATCACGCCTTCCCATTGAGAGATTTTTGTACCACCAAAATCTTTCATCAATCAACAGATAAGTGAGGGAAGATTTCCCTCACCTTGTCCTTCTCAATCCACTTTGTTTTGCTTGGATGTGTGCCCTTTAATCCCACTCGAAGATAATCAACATCACCCCTGCGTGAAGTCCTTGTCCTTCTATCTAGGATGATATATTCCTTCAACTCATCCAAGTACTCAGGAGAAAACTCATCAACTGAAGGTATCAAAACTTTCTCACCCTAATCCATGATCATGGGAGGCTCAAAAAGTTTCAATTTTTCCACATTTACAACTGAGTAGATCTGCATATAAGGTGGAAGATCTAAATGAAAAGCATTGGTGTCACTTTTCTCCAAAATAGTGAAGGGTCCATATCGGATAGGCTTGAGTTTATTTCCTTCACCCTTCAACTGCTCCTTGCTGATGTGAAGCCATACCTGGTCTCAAACCTGGAACTGATGATCAACCCCGTGTTTGTCATGTCGAGCTTTATACTATGTTTGACTCTTCTCCAATTGTTGCTTGATTTTTTCATGTACTTGTTGGATCCTTTGAATGAACGTGTGGGCCTTGTCTTCATTTCTTTCTTCATTGGAATCGACATATTTCCCATACATCAAGTCCAAAGGGACCTTAGGAAAATACCCAAAACATGTCTTGAATAGAGAACATTGAGTGGAGGAATGTAAGGCTCGATTGTAAGCATGTTTTACATAAGGTATATGTTCATCCCACAACTTGGGATGCTTGTTGCAGTAGCCTCAACGTAAAAGTACCATTGTTCGGTTAACAACCTCTGTATGTTCGTTGGTCTGTAGATTGAAAGCAGTGGTCCTCTTCAACTTGGTGTCCATCATTCTCCACAAGTTTTTCCAAAAATCTCCAAGGAATCGAGTATCTCGATCCGAGATGATGGATGTGGGTAATCCAAAGTGAACCCAAACATACTAAAAGAAGTGATTAATAGTCTACTCAGTAGTGATCTTCTTTTTACATGGCATCAAGATACACATCTTTCTAAACCTATCCACTACTACATAAAAATAGTCATGACCCCTTTTTGACATTGGTAAACCCCCTACAAAATCCATGGATATATTCTCCCATGGATGGGATGGAATAGGAAGTGGTGAGTATAGCCCCAATTTTCTATTAGTGGGATTACAAGTAGAACACATCACACACCCCTTTACATATTTAGTTACAATTACTTTCATCTGAGGCCAGTAAAAAAACCTTTGTAGATGAGCCATAGTTTTTCCTACCCCAAAATGCCCATGCACAAGAGAAGTGTGAGCTTATCATATTACATGGACTCGTTCACTTGTAGGAATACATATCTTTCCAAGATGGTAGAGTAGTTTTCCCTGCAGCCAATACTTCTCTACTTGTGCACCATGGGTTAGCTTTTCAAATACCTCTTTAAAATATTCATTAACAACATATTGTTCCACATAAATATCATGGTATAAAGAATCATTCTTCAAAATAATAGAAGCAGCAATAGGAGGTCTAGAAATCGTATCAGCTTGTTACTTGTACCCTTTTTGTATTTGATTAACAAATGAAATTGTTGAAGAAAACCCATCCACCTGTAATGCCGAGATTGTTGTAGCTTAGTTTTTGCTTGGAGATACTATAAGGGTTGATGATCTATATGTATGATTGTTTCCTTCCCTAACAAGTAGTGCCTCCATTTATTTACACTTTGAACTAATTCATATAACTCTTTATCATATGTAGGATAGTTAACAACATATTGGTTAAAATTTTCAGAGTGGTAATAGATAGGCTTATGATATTGCATCAATACCGCACCCATGGCGTATCCACTGGAATCTGTCTCAATCTTGAAAGGCTATTGAAGATTTGACAGTGCTAAAATAGGCGCAGTACTTATCTTTTCCTTCAAAGTGTCGAAGGATTTTTGTTTCTTTCCTCCCCACTAAAAAGTGTCCGTCACACTGGTTAAGGCATGCAAAGGAGCTACAATGAAAGAGAAACTTTCTATGAATCCCCTCCAATACTGAATTGCACCCAAGAAGCTTCGTGTTTCGGTTACAGTTGTGGGCTCAGGCCAATTTACAATTACATCAACCTTGGAAAGATCAATTTTCAATTGTCCTCCTCCTACAATATGACCTAAGTACACTAGTGCAGTCTTGCCAAATTCACATTTGGACAATTTTACATAAAACTTTTCCCTTTGCAAAGTATCCAATGCTTTCTTTACATGCCTTACATGTTCATCCCAAGTCCTACTGAATATAAGAATGTCATCTAAATATGCAATTACAAAATCAACTAGAAATGGTCTGAATACATCATTCATCACGCGCATGAAGGTTGTCGGAGCATTACAAAGCCCAAATGGCATAACTAACCACTCAAAAAATCCTTGTTTTGTTTTAAAGGAAGTTTTCCATGCATCATGTTCTACAACCTTGATCTCATGGTATCCACTACACAAATCCAACTTAGTGAAATAAACAACATTATTTAATTGATCAAGTAAATCATCTATTGGAGGAAGAGGGTATCGATTTTTCACTGTGATTTTATTTAAGGCTTGGTAATAGACACACAATTGCCATGTGTCATCCTTTTTTGTCACCATCACGATCGGAGAACCACAAAGAGATGAATTGGGTCTGATGACCCCTTGATCCAATAAGCCTTGTACCTACTTTTTGATTTATGTCATCTCTACAACTGACATCTTGTACATGCTCACATTAGGAAGAGGAGAATCTTGTTGAAGATGTATTTCATGTTGGATTTCCCTCTTAGGAGGTAATCCAACTTGTTCCTGAAATATGTCATCATACTTAGAAACAATATCAATTATTTTTTTCTTATGAGAATGATCACATCCTTGAAAGGCGTCAGATGTTCCGACATGTTTTTCCCTTACGACCATGAGTACATATCTCTTATTAGTGTTTATGAGTCTCTTCATTTGTCTTGCGCTAACAAGTGTTGTGTTTACCTTCATGTTGTGGGCTCTAACAATATATTCCACTCCCCCTTTAGTAAGGTGATATTTATTCTCATGTTGAAATAAGATTGTTTTTCTATCATAAAGATAAGGACTCCCTAGCACTATGCCACATATATCAAGTGATACAACATCCAAATCCACTTCATCAATCAACTTTGAAGCAATAGAAAATCTGACCCTACACNACCCAACCAAGAGGATAAGGCTTTGGATGTGATTTAGTTTCAAGACCCATCTTTTTGACAAGTGCTTCAGATATCAAGTTTACTTGGGAACCGAGATCAAACAATGTATCTATATTAATGTTCTTAGATACAACTCTTATATGAAATAATCCATTCCTCTTTCTTTCATCATCATGATATTCATTATTGTGATTTGAACTAACATAAAGGGAATATTTACCTTGTACCCCAACCATTGTGATATTTTCCTCATCTCCTGAATCGAAACCAAGATCTTGTTGCACTGTAGAAACGGTCTTTGTCTTCCCCTTTCCACCGAATTGTTTCGGCCTTTTCTTTGGATGTAATTTCCAACAATGTTCATCATCGTGACCATTCTTCCTGTAATGAGTGCAAGATGGATTTCCTTCTTCCCTCTTTACAGTGGCGGTATTGTTTTCCTTCCTTTGAAACTTTCCTTTAAATTGCTTATGTGGGAATTTGGAAGGTTACTTTGTGGTATCTTCTTGAACATGCTTTCCCCTATTCTCAAGGTGAGTGTCTTGCACACAAACTTCGTCAAGACTGGTGGGGTTAAACAATAGTAAATCATGATAAATATAAATGTGAAGTGCGCCAATATACTTCATTAAAGTTTCATAAGAATCTAAATGAATGTTTAATGCAAGCGCTTTCTTCCTAAATTCTTCCATGAAACTTTGTAAAATTTGACCTTTACTTTGTCTTAAAGTTTTCCATCCCATCATTTCTTTATGTAAATAACCCAATGGGTAAAATTGCTTCCTTATTGTTGATTTAAATTCTGACCATGAGGAAAGAAGATTACCACACTTACTTTTGTCTTGGAGTTTTCTCTCCCACCATACGAGAGCACTACCTTCCAACCGAAGAGAGGCCAATTTCACTTTAACTTCCTCTTCATAAATATTTTGAACATGGCAATATACTTCAACCTGTCGGATCCAATTATCTAGATTTTTAGGATTAGCATCTCCATTAAACATAGGTAAAGCAAATTTTACAACAAGATTTAATAATGGTTTCTTAAAAGAAGCTTTATGACTAGAATGATGAGAATGATCAGAGGAAGAAGAGATAGAAATTGATGGTGAATATGGAGGCTCAATGAAGTATTTTCATCCACTGAACCTTCCTTTTTCTTCCCTTTATTTTCCATTCTCCTCTCGTAATCTCCATATATTTTCTTGACCATATATGACATGTGATAGAAGACCATATGGAATTTTTTCTCATGTTCGTCATGCTTGTCCTCTTCATCCATTTTCTTACTTTGGGATGTACAACAGACTCCGGGGTTGAAATTATTAAGTGTTCCTTCACCATGTTTATGCTTGGCCCTAGAAAGCATTCACACTCAACAATTGAAGTCAAAGATGATTGGTCTAATACCAACATGATACGTGATATTTTCATCGATGTGACTTATTAAAGAATTTTATTAAATAAGTATAAACTGAAATGCACCATAAATAAGGAAATCTCAATGATAAAGAGACACAAAAACTTGATAACGGAGTTCATCCCTAGTGGACTACGTCTTCGGGTCATGCTCTCAAATGGGTAGGCCTTTTTATTAACTCAGCAAAAGAATTTGGAAAAATACATAAGTATACCTCATTCTGGAGTTAATCTATAGAATCTTTGCTCAGATCAGAAAACAAACAGCACCATTGAATTCGTGGCGTCGAATTACCCAAAAACGATTGTTTCCACGCCTCGATATGAGTCTGGAATTTTCAGGCCCAAGAGAAATTATGTCTCAGTTTTCTGCCTACAACCTGCAATAAATTAACAAAATTTGTCTCGAAATATATGTGTGATCATACCATCGCGCACCTTGGTCCTTCCCCCCATGCATTGGTAGAAATAAAAATTTAAATAAAAAAGGTTTGCGGATTAACCAACTGGACCGTTTGGTCCAACGATTGGCAAAGGAAATTTAAAGAGTGTTTGTTAGGGAGGTCTCAGGGTCAAACCCACGAGCCTCCCCTTTTAATACATTGTTTGTTATATATATTTCCAACATATAAACCGTGGGATCCCTTCTAACTTTGGCGATGGCGTTAGATTTGGTGGTAAGTGGTTTCAACCGGAAAGATATGGTGGGATAACTATTTAAATATGGCAGATTGGGGGTTGGTGCCAGCCAATCCTAAATTTTTTGAAAAGTTCGGTTGTTGGACCTCACTGTGCATTTTCCCGCTGCCATGTGGCAACCTTTCATTGGCCCACATCACCACACTGCAAGGTCATGCCACATCATCCCTATCACATTAGCGTTCCAAATCACTTGTCGAGTGGCTATACGGATTTCCATGTGGCTGTACGGATTTCCACGTGGAAATTTTCCATTAGTCTATGGACTGATCGAAAAATGCCAAAAATGAGTGACAAGTGGTAGCATCTGGTGCTTCCACATCATCATGATGACACATGTCACCCTTTGCATGTGCCACATACCCTGTACGGATGCTGACGTCATCCATACTGATGTTGATGTGAGAAGTACGGATGTTGACTCATCCTTGCTGACTAGGCTAGGTTGACCAAAACGTTGTCCGCAAATATCTTTTGATCGATAATTTTGTTTGATGAGTTGTTTAAGTCGTTGGAAATCTTGTGATGTGCTCTTCGCGATGATGCCAATTTCACTGAGTTTTGAGGACTTTGAATTTTTTCCTTTTCTTTTTATGTTGAGGCTATTCTTAGCTTCCAGAGGTGCTTCTGCGAATTTTGAGTTATCCTTAGACTTCTCTGAATCCTTTTTGGATCAAATGGAAAAAGGGAGAATGAATAAATAAGCATATTTAAATGAAGAGGCTTGGTCAAAATGTGTTAAATAAAGGTAGTTAGGTCCCAAAAAATAACTCAGTTGGACTGAAAGTCCAGGGCTGTGTAGAAGGAGTTGGACAAGGAAAGAGTTCCTTGACCCCTTCCTTGTTGTTTATTATATTTCTCTGGTACAAGAGATTGATTTACTAACAAAATTATTTTTGTTGACATCATAGTGATGATGGTTGTATGACTGTAGAAACAATTGAGAACTGTTTGTGTTTCACTCATGAAAACATTAAGGATAATGTGATGAAGTGCATAAAGATATGCTAGGACATATCTAAAACTGTTTTATTGATTGGAATGCTATTATACATGCATTTTTATTTTACATGATGACTAATATAATTGTGACGTATGTCATGTGTAGAAATAAATTGAAACTGTTGGGAAAGACAGTTACCTATGGTAGAAAACCTCAAAGCAGAGGATGAATGCGAGAAGGATGTTGTTGAAAGATTGTTGAGGGGAATTTGGGAGCCCCATGAAGCACTATTGATGAGGTAATAATCAGAAGTAAAAAAAAGGGTGCTAGCATCCAGAACGGGTATAAAAATGTTCATGCATGTGTGGCATAAGGTATGAAAGGATTTGGTAAGAATCCCTTCTGAAAATATTCCATTATCTTACTGATATGTGAATAATTTTGAGTGACTATTGTATGCCCTTGTCACCAAAGCAGGGTAAGATTCAGGAAAGAAGAATCTGAATAATAGAGAGAGGAATTCTATGCAAGTCAAGGATGAATTGTAATCCTTGCAAGAAAATGCATGAGTAAGGAGTACCATGGGTACATTTCCCAATCTAGGGAGATTGGGAATAAAGGTGCTCATAGTTAGCACATTGCCTGGAATGCATTGAGGAAATGCATGTTTGCATAAGAAGGAAGACAATGGATTTTCCATTAAGGAATACCTTCCACTACTTCACCTGAATTTTGTAGTTCTTAAAGAAAGGAAAATTTGGGTGGCCATGAGTGTTGGCACCCTGGTTACTAATGAAGGAAGAACGCTTGGGTGCATTCAAGATAAACTTTTTAGTTTCATATGTGCTGATTTGGAATCATGATCATCTTGTAGCAGGTAGCATAGTCATGTTGTAAGAGTGAATGAGAATGATTAAACCTATGGTGAAGAGGTTGGTTGATCTCCAACACACCATGGCGAGGTGCTTGTCATAAGTATGACAAACTTGAACCCAACGTAAGGGTACATTGGGTATGGATGTGGCCATGAATATTGGCACACTGATTAAAGTCAACTAATATTTGAGTTGCATTTGGAAATTTGATATGTTGAAAGGATGCATACATAAATAATGATATTTCATTTTTCTTTGTACCCTTGAATAGATGAAAATAACTTGGATTGTTAGTATGCATACTTTTGAAAATATATTGTGCATGAAAACAAACAATTTGTTTGGCTGAGGAATGTTGAAATTGCACGAAGAAAAGGGTCATGGATATGGTAGTGTTGTAAGCCCATAAGCAAGAACAATTGCATGTTGAGATAAACTAATATGGGAAGGAAAGTCCCATACTTGTGAATCTGTTTCCTTTGCGGAACAGATCTGAAAATAAATGTCGAATTTGGAAATCTGTGAATGAAAAAATTGCAAGAAAATTTTGAATGTGAAATTGATGATAATATCTCATAATATTTGTATACCTATGATATAGGTGAGATAAAAAAAAAAGATCTATCTAGGGAGGACAGGTGAAGGTTGTGAAGCTGGAAAGCATGAAAAAGTCTATTGTTGAGACATGAAAACCCTGTGGTAAGCCATGATCGCCCTAGAATATGTTGTGTTGTGGTAACTCATGTCGGAGGGATGCCTCGGTAGAGAAAGTTTGAGGGACGCCTCGATTGTAAGGCTAAATGAAGTACTTAGAACTCTTTCTATGGGAGAAATCCTTGGCAAGGCAATATGGATCGCCCGAGAGACTGTATAGCAGATAAGAGGATGCATGATCCTGGGCCTGGAGGGTGAGTGACCGTAAGGAAGAGGATACTTTGATAATTCTTATAAACTATTGATTGGGATCATGCACGCAATGGGTATGTCAAGGAAAGATAGTGATCCAAGATAACAATACATCCATGTGGATGTGAATCCACGAACTACACAAATAAGTATTGTGCTAGATTATGAAAATTTTCCCTTGGATTTTGCACAATAGTAAGATGTTTTCGCATAAAATGGTGATTAATATGCTTGTTGTCCAAAATTATTGAAGGAAGGTGAAGAAGGACAAGGGTCTAGAAAGGACCTGACCAAGAAAGAGGATCAATATTTCTAAAGTAGTTGAATGACAAAGGCATGACAGGTGTTACTGAGAAAGAACACCGAGGATGGTGTTCCCCTTTAAGGGGGAGGGGATTGTAACACCCTTGTTTCCCCCAGCTTGTAATTAATCATTAATTATTATTACCATGCTATGGCATGTGAACAATGTAATTGAATTATTGTTTAGATTTCCAATAACTAACTATGGGGGTGAAGGCTTGAAGTATTGTCCATGATATCACTAGAGGAAGGAAACTGTAGAGAGGGTTAATTATGTCAAAATGACCCAAATTCTCATTGTTGAAATAATAAGCATCATCCTGATCCCAAGGAAAAATCAGTTAATGAGAAAATGAATGGTGGTTGAACAATCAACTACCCCAATGAATGGAAGCATGGAGGGTCTGGTTGAGGAGATAGAGAATTGTCAGCCCAAAGTACCACAAAGTGCAGTTTCCTACAAGCTCAGATTGACCTGAGTTCCTTCTGACATAAGGAAGAGGATAGGTATAGAACCTTCCTGGGGAGGATAAAGGCATGCAATAATAAACACAAAATCAGACAAGAAGGATACCACACAAAGATGGGGTGTGTGACCTAGATATGCAGAGAAAAAAAGAGGAGAATGTGTGAGGCTATGAGGTTCGAAAGAAGAACTAAAGGATTTAGTCGTTATGATTAAAACGAGGGAACAAGAGAAAGGATCTCTAATATTTTTGTTGAAAACATGACCTGAATAGAAGGTCACGAACTTGATGTTGAGGGAGCATCTAATAAACCTCATAGAGGTTGTGATAGAGAAATAATCTATAAGAAAATGCAAAAGTTCCCTAGTGATATCATGGCTTGGCACGAGGGTGGCCAGAGCGCTAACAATGAATGCTTCTGAGCCTATGGTTGGGTGGAAAGGAGAACACCCACAGTCAGTTGCTTGGATGAAACTTGTAATAGATAAGTAATTCATATGCCCTTTTTACTTAAATTGAAATGCATGATTTGAATGTCTGTGATTGTGATAAATTATGCCTTGTGTGAAATTGATGGTATTAATGATTTTTTCTCTTATGTAAACTATTGCATTTGAATGGTTGTAAGGTGACAAGTTTGGCCTCTAGGCTGGTTGGAAAATCCTCAAGGTGTTTTCCCAAGGATCAACCTCTAGTTCTAGAGTTGGGGCTGACTCTACGGAACTACTACAGTCTCGTTGATCCCTCGAATATACCTTTCCCTGATTTAGAACTAAAGTTCCATGAATGGAAGGTGCTTCCTTCAAACCAGTCATTTAAGAGACCACGGGCTCATTCCCATGGCCTTAACCAAATATTGACTAAGAGTTATGAGTGTATCCCCTAGAGCTTGACAAAGTTCCATAGGACTCGGTCCATGGAACCCTTCGCTACACTCAAAACAGGAGCTAATTTGTTTGGGACTTCGGGAGTCTGGAGCTCCAAGGTAAATGAACATTGCAACATCCAAATGCATCGAAGGCAACCTGTTGGACCGGTAACTTGACGGTTGACCGACATTGGGTGGTCATTTACCCGTTATCGTGGGATTCGTCCCTTGCTAAACCTCGATCCACTTCTCAATCGTGAAGTAACGCAAGTCATAGATCTGAGGCTATTCAGGATCTCCCCTGACCGTTGGATCTACGTCATGACCATTCAGTGTTGACCTACTCTAGGAAATAACAGTTGTTAAACAATCAGAACCTTCGAACGTTGAACTCATGAAGTAACGTGGAGCGTGGATCTGAGGATCCTTTGGGACTCTTCTCGACCAACATATTGAGCCTATAAAAATGATAGCCTAAAGTAATTTGATGAAGTCCTACTCTGAGAGGTTCGACATGATGGTGAACGTGAATATTTCCGAAGTGACATGTGTTGAAGGAAAATCTCCCTGCAGACAGGTAGATCTCCTCTTG
>SNQJ01S0027695.1:33128-67470 GCA_010110895.2 Picea sitchensis
TAATCCTAGTCTACTGTTGGTGGAGGATCCTAGAAAAGAAAATGTTCTAGATAGTTTTTAATTAGCGTTCATTTTATAGTTGTTCTTTACTCAAAAGGGGTGCATGGAAGTGAAACAGATGGAATGATGACTCAATCCCCAAAGAATGCATCAAAGATGATAAGCAGTCATTTATTTTCGATGAATGTCTATTTAAGGGAGAGAGAGAGAGTTCTTTTCACTAACAAGCACTAATAAGGAATGTCCTCAAACAAATTTTCTTCAATCAAATCCAATGTGGTGCTAAATTTTTTTTGGAAATGTCTTCTAATATGCAAGTCAATCATGAAGATGTATCTTTATTGTTTGTGCATGAATAATGATTAATTCAAAACGACACTTCTCCTGCTAATTAACCTTTTGGATCAAGGAAACTCAGACAAACATAAGCAGGTTGCGTACAAACAATACACCCTCTTGTTGTGGTCGAAAACAAGAAGCAAAAAATAAAAATAAAAAAATAAAACCAAGAACTTCACACAAAAGAGAGATTGAAGAACAATGACCTTAACCAAAACCAAATGAAGAGATTCATAGACTTCTGATGTCCTTCACTGGAGTTTCTCGCTCAGTCAAAAAGGAGAGAAAAGCAGTGTATTGGTTTCAAACTCCCAACAGCAGAAAAACTCAAAAATAATGAAGAAGGCTACAGAATCTAAACAACAAGGTATTTGTTCCTCAGAAGGAAGGATCATTGACTCACAGAGAGGCTCAGCAAGTGACACACAGAGACTGGACCCTGGAAAAAGAAATTTTGGAGAGGTTTTCTGCCAAAAGAGGGTTGGCGCTCTGGTGTAAGGGGCACCAAGCATTATAGCACTATGTCTAACACCTCCAGGGAGCGTTGGCACTCTGTCAACACAGCTACAGGGGCACCAGGCTTAAAAAGCTCATGAAAATGTCAAAAAATCCAAAATTTCAGTCGAATTTTGGCAATCAAGCTGAGTGTGATGGGGTAAGGAGTCAATCAGCTCATGAAATCAATCAAAAAGGGGTGAACCAGGTCTGAAAACAATCAAAGGGTAAGACAAGGTCTATGAGGAAAAATCAAAACCAAAAAGTTTTGATTCGATTTTCCCCAGTGGAGTCACCAGTTTCTGTTGAAGGAAAATCTCCCTACAGACAGGTAGATCTCCTCTTGAGAGATAGACTCTTAACTCTTAAGACAGAAGATGCTTAACGTGGAAACTGACTTCCTTTCAGATCTATACAAACTAATGTATGAGGAGGAAGGAGAAAAGAAGTACCTTTTATCGGCATTTGTCCCTGCACGCTCCGAGTTGAGCTCCAATCTTTCTCTCCTCAATGAGCCCTGTAGATAAACAATAGTACAACCACTTCCTACTCTATTGATATTAGCTTGAAATAGATATATCTATCATAGACAAGTTCATGTGCAATTAAACACAAACTAGAAATAAACAGGCCAAGCGTGTCATATTAATGAGAACAATGACAGAAGTAACTTACAACCGTAGATGTGAATGCAACAGCTTCGTCAAGTCCCCTTTGTCTAACCCTTGCTCAAAAGATCCACGATCCGAACGAAAACAACTTTACTGATTACTTTCCTCCAGTTCACTGTATGTTTCCTATGAGATCATAGGTTTCATGCTTCCAAGTCTTCCCCCTTTTCCATCATGGTAGAGCCTGCTTATATAGGTTCAGAGAGGCCTAACCTCTTGAGGTATCTTTAGGGTAAGTTGAGGAATTCCCTCCTTAAATCAGGGATCTTCTCCTAAGATCATGGTTGAACCAGGAATTCAAATGCAACTGCCTTCCAAGATTGAAATATCTTCCCCTTATTCTCCTCAACAGGTCAACTGCTGCCCAAATTAGACAACGCTCCCTCAAAAAGGGCATCAGAGCGCTATAGCACTCCCTAATAGGCTTTAGGGGGGCGCCAACGCTCTAAAAATCCATAGCGCTTCCTCAGAAGGGTTGTTTGGTTCTATAACGCTCCCTAGCACCTTATAGGGGAGTGCCAGCGCTCCTAGGAGTGATATAGTGGAGCGCTCTCTCCTAAAACCTTAGATTGAATGCTTCTTTCAGGTGGAAAGAGGTCCTTAACTTTAGTTCGCCATTCCTCTTCCTTCAAATCAAGTGTTTGAGGCATTTTAAGTGTGTCCTTAGTGTTTTCATCATGGCAGTATGCTTTTCTTGACACTTGAGACACTTGTGAGCAACATGCGACACTTGCGACACTTATCAAAGCGAGTAATGTTGATGTGTAACAACGTGGCATGCTAGTGTCACCTAGGGTGGCATGTACCCATAGTAGGTGTGCCATGTGTCACCCCAATTTGAGACCTGCATAGACCTTAGGGTTCAAATAGACCTTGACACGTGTCACCAGTTGATTGAGCCACGTGTCACCCTTGTCTTCTGCCAAATGTCTTATGTTGGATCTACGTCGTGGTCAGCCCGACGTTGACCACTTTGGGAGTAAAAAGAAAACTACACAGCCAAATCCATGAACTCTGAAGTCACGAAGCGACAAGGACCATCAATCCAAAGAATCTTTTGGACCTCTCTTGACCATTCTATATAGACCGTGGCCAGTCCAGCACTAACCACTCAGGGGGTATAAAGGAAATTACACAGCCAAACCCTCGAGCGTTGAAGTCGCGAAGCAATGGAGACCATATATCTAGGGATCTACGTGGACCTATCTCTACCGTGGGATAAAATTGTATTGGGAGGTTGTTGGCGGGAGTCTATACTTCAGAGCTCTGGGTGATTTCATAGGTGGAAGAGGCTAGAGACTCTCGAAGGCTATCAGTGCAAAGTGACATGGAGTGTTGATGTCACTAAGGGTGACGTTGACCCATGTTTGGCATGGCATGTTGCACCTTGATTTGTGATTTTTACATGCCTTATTTACAATTGGAACATGACATGTGTCACCCATTGATAGGGCCATGTGTCTTCTCTATCCTTTGTCATGTGTCAACGCCTAGTGGTGTGTAGTTACTTGTCCTAATGGTTAATAGGGCCCCATATGTTCGGGAGTTAATAACTCTAAGAGGCTTAGGGTGTTAGAAATTATGCTCCAAAAGGGTCGAAGGTCGAAGCCACATGGTAGGATTCTGGGGTTTCAAGAATCCTGAGAATATGAGAGTAGAGAAAATGGCGTTCAGTGCCAGAGCGTTGAACATTGAAATTCCTTAAGCCTATGTGTCGAGCAAGGGTGAATATCAACCATTGGATTTAACGGTGGATTGATCTCCACCATAGTTGCAGGAGTGCTAGGGAACTCTAGAACTTTGGGACTCTGGGAATGTTTCAGACATGGATAGGAAGGACGAAGGGTCAAAGGCTCGTTAATTGCGAAGGCATAGGGAACATTCCTGGTAATCACGAAGGCATAGGGAACATTCCCTATAACCGCCCCTCCAGTGGCGATGTCATTTCTAAAGGATGACAACCTTGGTCGAGACCGTGCCAGGTGGGATGGTATGAATAAGGTGAACCCACATGGGTGCCACATGGCCTTTGTCCAATGATGCCTGAAGAGGTTCAGAAGGGAATAACTTCCAATCCAGAGCTTGGATTTGAGCATGGTAACCATCATTGGGAAGATATTGACGAGCAGAATATGACAGAGATTTAAGGAAGAGGATTCGAGATGATTGGGGAAAGAAAAATTCTTATGCCCCATCCCTTAAAAAGGTACTTAGGGGTTAGGTGTGTTACAAAAAGTTCTCAGAAAGGGATAAAAATATATCTGTAGCTGCGAGTGAGTGGAAATTGCAACATGTAAATGGTGTAACGTTTCACTAAGAACATAGATTGAGGCATGAGTACAACCACTGAAAAGTTATTTTAGAGAGGAATGAATATAATGAAATCAAATTTTGAATTGGTGCATTGTTTTATTCATAAATTAATATGAAGACTGACCTGGATTCTAATTGATGATATGTTTTATGTTATGCATGTGTTAACTATAATTATTGCATGCACATTTCTTGCAAAATTAGAGGTATAGCATATAAACTTTGTTTTTTATATGAGGACCAGAGTTATGGAAGATGTTGAGGGATATTACAGCCATGAGGAGAAGATACGAGGTCTACATGTCAGCATGGGTAATGATGAGATGGAGTCAAATGGAAGAAGATGCAAGAAGAAGACTATAACTATGAGAAACCTGCATAGAGAAGTGCAAAGAGAAGATAATGAAATGATTGTGAAGGATCAGGAGGAGATACTCTAGAGATTAAATATGTTGCACAAACAAGTTAACAAAGACTATGGAACCAAGAAAGAAGCTAGTGCTAGATAAGTGTCAACAACTAGATCCCAAAGAAAAAAGGATCATCGTGGAAATGATAGTAAGTCAAGAAGTATGAGCAGGAACCATCAATCTCCAAGGAAATCCATCAGGATAATTTATGCAAGTTCAGGGCTAGGGAGTAGCCCAAGTGTGTTTCTTGTCTAGAGGCAAAGAAGAAGGCTTGAGGAAGACATCTTGCAAGGCGAATTTAGGAAAATCAAGCCACTAATTTTCAATGGTAAGCTTAGTAAAGGAGAAGAGGCTTAGCCCTGGCTATTGGAAATGAAGAAATATGTCTAGCTGCATGATTACCCCTCAAGGGTAGAAGCTAGAATTGCAACATACCACTTGCAAGGAAAGGAATTCATGTGGTGGGATAAACTTAAACAAGCCAAACACCTTGATGATAAGAATATCTCATAGAGGTAGTTCAAAGGATATTTCCAAGAGAAATATTTTTTCGAGCATTATTATGAAAGAAAGATGAAAGAGTCTTTTAAACTCAAGTTGGGAAGCATGAAAATGGATGAATATGAGAAGAGGTTTTTTGAATTGTTGAAGTATGTTGACTTCATAAAGGATGAAAAAGTTAAAATACAAAGTGTTATCACACTAAGTCGCCTTGGGTCTCTTAGTTTGTTTTTGTTAAAAAGAAAAATTAAAAAAAAAAAAAACTTAGATTCTTATTTTCTCTTTAAAGTAAATTTCTCATCCATTAAATGTTATTTATGATAGGACCCCTTAGGATGACTAAACCTTTGAGTCATAGGTCATGTGTTGATCTACAATTCAATTTTTGTTCCTTAAACCCTTATGAGCTCATGGTCTATTCTTTATGTCCCCTCTCGTGATTCATCCCTAGGTTAATACCTCCCATGACTAGGCTGATGTGACACACCTCTCTCCTCACTCATGACCTCGCATGCATACCTCATCATCCCCACTCACCTGTCCAATAATTTTTTGATTTGGAGAACGTTACCCACTCAGCAAGCATTTCCGTAGCACCTGTCACATTTATCATTCATCCACTCTGTTGTTCCAGAGTTTGCACTTAAGGCTTAGAAGTGTAGTGTCTAGGCATCCGAAAGTGAGTAAGGGGTAGAGAAGGAAGAAATGTCAACCTTCGGCAAGGGAAACTAGGGTTTATTTCTAGGTTGTTGTCTAGCTTCCCACTGTTCCTGGATGTTTATGTCCTTTTCTATCGCTACCCACGAACGTTCCAGTTCTACCCGGGTAGTGGCTATTTTAAGAATAGTATAAAAAAGATTCAAGGAAATATGTGTTTGATCTGATAGTCCGAGTTCAATATTAGGCTGTCTTTTCATAGGGACAGTCATAGAGGAACAGAATGATAAGAAAATCTCAAAGAAATTTTTTAGATGCTGTCTCGATTTCGCTCGTATAAAGGAGAGTTATAGCTCCGATGGTGAAAACAGGATGCAAACCAAAGGCCCTTTCTCGTAACTGAGTTATATTTTAATAAATGTGTATGAGGTGTAAGAAAAACATTAAGTTGTCTATCATGTAAGGATCCTATTAAGGGACAATCCCACTTATAAACAGAAGAAGAAAAAAGATAAAGAAATAACCCGATGAAGCATAAAATATATATAGAAATCTAAAATGTTCACTGGTCTTATACCTGTTGATAGCCGATACAGAGGAAAAATGGTAAACAATATAGAAAACTAAAATTTATTCACTTAAGTAGAGGTTGTACTAAATTATAGCGAAACATTCATCAGATACATATAGGAAATGAAATGAAATATGAAATATAAGGAAACAAACTCATAACACAGTCGTGACGGAATCGAGAATCTTCGGATTTGGTTTATATCAACTCTCGAGAGAGAGAAAAAACTCTATTACAATCGACCCAAAAAGGTCCAGCCTATGTTCCTTCCTTCTATTGTATATTTATACAAATGTACATATGATTGAATCCCAATCGTTCCAGGATTTTCAGTTACAACGAGAGGGAGATCAATCGTTTCATTTCTTTATCCTATGTCTTTATTTGGTACCAGAAGCCTGCCCTCTCGCATGCTCAGTATAAGTGACACATTTTTCTACCAGCTGAGATATCAACCTTGAAGGTTCTGCTTGACAATTGGCCTCAAAAATGTAACAATCTCTTACTAATTACGACAACCTTTCTTCCATCTGTCGGTCCAGGGTGTCGATAGTGCACAATTGCACACTTGGTTTAATAATCCATTTATCTATTTGAACTATGTCTTCCAGAGTTACTTGTGAGACTTCGACCGAATCTCTTTCTTCTTTCTCATTTATATAAAGCGAGAGTTTCGCCATATTCATTTGGCTCAATGTCTCAGCATTACTCTCGCTATCAATGCCTAACAGATTCCCATCTATAGAACCAAAAGCCTCTTCACAGGATTTCCTTACCTTCTTGGCTTGCAATTTGCCTTCTGATATGCAGCGTTCCCATTCTTTCAATAAAATATTACCTCGGGTCTGTTCCAAAATGGAAAAGTTAGAACTTTTTCCTGATTCCCTGTTTGTTGTAGCTATTACAGCCTCTTGAAATGCGACCCGAGCTACTCCATCTTCTCTCTATCTAACAGATAATTTTTCTAATACTTGATCAATAAGTAGACAATTGTCCCAAATCGTCTCTACCTTGGCAAGTAAACTTCGCTGGACTACAAAAACCCTACTCTGAATCTCCATAACCTAGGACTGGAATATCCCGATATTTATAACTTGGCTTTCAGTGAACTCTAATCTAACTTCTAGTTGCCCTATCAAGTCTCTCTGTTGGCCTACCTGTATTTGACTGGTCTGATCTACCAGCTCTGCTTGTTCGAGCTTAGCTTTGAGCAACTCAATTTGCTTTTTATCGGCCATCCTTGCTTGTTCTATTCATGTGTTTGCTTGGTCTTTAGCAGCTTCTTCTGCTGTGGCTAGTTTAGCTTCTAAGCTTTTGATGAGGCGATTTTTTCGCTTCAGCTGATTTTTCAAAACCCCGACTGAAAATTGGTTTGTCGTAGCATACGCCCCTAATGTTCCAGCTATTTCTGTCGCGAATTCTTCCTTCTTCATATGTTTCTCATCGGTCAACACTTTGAACTTCTTGGTCGTTGGTCCCTCTTCTTGATAGAATTCTCCAACTCCAACTCATTAAGGGAAAAGGTGTCAGAAAACACCAAGGTAAGGAAACAAACTCATAACACAGTCGTGACGGAATCGAGAATCTTCGGATTTGCTTTATATCAACTCTTGAGGGAGAAAAATCTCTATTACAATCGACCCAAAAAGGTCCAACCTATGTTCCTTCCTTCTATTGTATATTTATACAAATGTACATATGATGGAATCCCAATCGTTCCAGGATTTTCAGTTACAATGAGAGGGAGATCAATCGTTTCATTTATTTATCCTATGTCTTTATTTGGTACCAGAAGCCTGCCCTCTCGCATGCTCAGTATAAGTGACATATTTTTCTACCAGCTAAGATATCAACCTTGAAGGTTCCGCTTGACAATTGGCCTCAAAAATGTAATAATCTCTGACTAATTACGACAACCTTTCTTCCATCTGTCGGTCTAGGGTGTCGATAGTGCACAATTGCACACTTGGTTTAATAATCCATTTATCTATTTGAACTATGTCTGCTAGAGTTACTTGTGAGACTTCAGTCGAATCTCTTTCTTCTTTCTCATTTATATCAAGCGAGAGTTTTTTCATATTCATTTGGCTCAGTGTCTCAGCATTACTCTCGCTATCAATGCTTAACAGATTCCCATCTATAGAACCAAAAGCCTCTTCACAGGATTTCCTTACCTTCTTGGCTTGCAATTTTCCTTCTGATATGCAACGTTCCCATTCTTTCAATAAAATATTACCTCGGGTCTGTTCCAAAATGGAAAACTTAGAACTTTTTCCTGATTCCCTGTTTGTTGTAGCTATTACAGCCTCTTGAAATGCGACCTGAGCTACTCTAGCTTCTCTCTCTCTGACAGATAAGTTTTCTAATACTTGATCAATAAGTAGACAATTGTCCCAAATCGTCTCTACCTTGGAAAATAAACTTCGTTGGACTACAAAAACCCTACTCTGAATCTCCATAGCCTAGGACTGGAATATCTCGATATTTACAACTTGGCTTTCAGTGAACTCTAATCTAACTTGTAGTTGCCCTATCAAGTCTCTCTGTTGGCCTACCTGTATTTGACTGGTCTGAGCTACCAGCTCTGCTTGTTCGAGCTTAGCTTTGAGCAACTCAATTTCCTTTTTATCGACCATCCTTTATTGTTCTATTCATGTGTTTGCTTGGTCTTTAGCAGCTTCTTCTGCTGTGGCTAGTTTAGCTTCTAAGCTTTTGATGAGGCGATTTTTTCGCTTCAGCTGATTTTTCAAAACCCCGACTGAAAATTGGTTTGTCATAGCATACGCCCCTAATGTTCCGGCTATTTATGTCACGAATTATTCCTTCTTCATATATTTCTCATCGGTCAACACTTTGAACTTCTTGGTCGTTGGTCCCTCTTCTTGATAGAATTCTCCAACTCCAACTCATTAAGGGAAAAGGTGTCAGAAAATACACGGCGTCCATGATATACACGGACATAAAGAATGAAGCAATATTTCCGCTCTCCTTCTGCGCTCGATACTCTGTAACTCAACTGGTCAAACTATCGGATTGTCGTTTAGCCTAGTCGAAGGAATAGCCTGTGGTGACCGAATGAATTAGAGGCACCCACTGAAGAAAAAAATGTGTGGTGTCTTCTCTCCCATATAATCTGCAGTTCATCATAGCCACATATTTGAACTGTGGTTCCAGAGAAGATATTGAATATATACCATGACTGTCCGCCCTAAACTTCGTAGGGTGTGAAACCCAATCTTTGATTAAACCGGACATAGTCTTGTTGTATTGCACACATTCCTTCTGTTTAAAATTCTCCAAGAATTCGGCATTGTATGTAAGGTCTGACACGGTTGGCAACTTGTACATAGTTTGCAATTGTTCGGGTCTGAAAGTTCCAATGGTGACCCTATGCTCATTGACGATGGTTCTAGTTGGTATATCTACATGGTCTAATGCCCACCGGGCCATATCGTAGTAAGGGAGCAGACGTGGCCTAGCCACTACTTTATGCATTTTAGCCTGGACGACGATCTTATATTTAGTGATCAGGTCGTCTTTTTCATTTTCATTGGAATCATCCGAAACATCTACCAATTCAGACTGTAGAACCTCAGAAATATACGACCAGGTCCTGATAGAGTTGACACTTCGAGGTGAAGTATCAGAAACATTGTCTGAACCTTGTCTTGAAACCTCAACAGTGGCTTTAGATGCTTTTCGCGGGGCCATGGTGAGGGATTCTACTTTAGCTCTCATGCGATAACAATATGTATACATACAGAAATTAGTTCTCTCTAGAAAGGTTTGCTTTGCGTAGAATAGGAATGAAATTTGTGACAACAAATAAAAGATCAATGCCTTCGACCATTTAAAACTAGGTCGTCCTTAGGAACAGAATGGTCAAATCATTCTTAAATATAAATTTAGCAATAAAAACCAAATCCTTACTTGTCGATTCACCTCATTTCCAATTAATGTCTTAGATTTTGACAGTACGTAATGCAAGTTGGCGCAAGGAAAGTTTAAAATTGCCTCGTAGACTGTGCATATTAATTTTCGTATTAGAACACTGGCAATGTTGTCTTAACTTAATTAATCGGGCCTTTTTGGATGTTAATTAATCTTTCGGCATTCGTCTCATCAGGAGCTTTCACTTTAACCCTTTAAACCTCTAAAACCCGAGGTTGCGATAATTAGCTTTGGTTAATAAAAAACGTAACGATGATTAGGTGTTTAATTAATTACGTTGTTATTTATATCGCGACTCGGGGCTTTGAAGGTATAGCTTCCAGGAGGCTTGTATGTCGAGTTGCGAAATCGCGAGATCGTGATGATATGATCTAATTAAATTGGAGGATAAAACCAGATTAAGTGTTTAATTAATTATGTTTCTATTTTTATCGCGACTTTGCGACTCGGGGCTTCGAAGGTATAACTTTTGAGGGAAAATACGTCGAGTTGCGAATTCCCGATAGAGCTTAAATGCGGCTAAAATTTTTACCTTTAACATTAACCCGGGTTACTAAAACAAGAATCTCCCGGTTTTGGCTATCGGGGTTACGACGGTAAGACTTTGGGAGCTAGAAAACGTCGAGACACAAAATCCCGATGATGCTTAACTACGGTTTAGAGTATTTTTACTCTTGGTAATGATATGGGTAAACTTTTTAAAGCTAGTTCGTCGTTTCGCCCCTTGGGACTTGTAAACTATGTGATCTATAACTTCCGACATGTGACATCCCAAGGTAAAAAGGAGAGACTCGTTTAAACGATTAAAAGAAAATAAATCGTTCCTTAAGAATATGATAGCCATCGTTGCTTGCGTGATGAGACTCCTGAGAATTTGGGGAAAATAAATGAGAATACCAAAACCAACTTTCGATTTCAAGCGTTAGGATATAAATTTAAAAAAGGCTAAAAAAACAAAGGCGGCTCCAACACACTCCAAGTCATGATTGCCATGACTGATACCTTAACCCTTGTTTTCAGTGCCTGAAGTTGGTTGAAATGATTTCAAAAGATCTTGCATTTATGATCCTTGATAACGGTTTCTAAATTTGAAAATTTCAGCAGTGATGCATTGCGTAAGTTTGCCAGTTCAGATTAGATGATCACATGTCCACTAAATCCGATGCTGTGAGATATTTCAGGGCCGAAGTTTCCTCAATCTCATCCTAAGTTCACGTTGAGGAGCTCAACAGTTGTCAACTTCACAGGTATCATGTGCAACCTCCTTCGCATATTAATTTTGATAGGATATTTGTGCTCGGGTTACAGTTTGCTAAGATTTCAGGGTAGTATGGGAGCCATATTTGCTTTCATGTAAACATCTCCGCTCATATCCATAGTCTGATTATTATGGTTAGTTATAGCCTTTGAAAGTCACATGCCTGAAATAGCCTATCCTCTGTGTATGTGTTGCGCTATGCAGAGGCACTGCTCAAACCTCTCCGATTATCTTTTGCTTCTTTTCATCATGTACAAAGAGTCATTTCGGAATTACTTCCTCATAGTCTACACTCTAAAAACCTGTATAAGCTTGAAGGTCCATTTCTCATAGCCAAGTTCATTTTCTAAGAACTGTTAATTTGAAGGGCCATCCTTGTGCATTTGAGACTTGAATTGAAGTTTTCTAGTCAATAACACCCCTTACAGCCTCTTAAGAACCCTCTTGTTGAGTCATGGAGACCCCTCAGTCGAAGAAATCACACAAAGGTGGCAAGATAGTTCGAACAAAACCTGTGGACATGCACCTTTTTGACACATAACCCATGGCAAAGAAAATGTTTCGAAGAGCAGGATGCCTCTCTTTCTGCCAGAACATGCAAAGAGGCCACTCAAAAGTAGCAAAACAATTTGCACTAAATTTTTTTGGCAAGAAAACCAGAGTTGGAGATTTGGAATTTGAGGTGACTGAGGCCTCCATCTCAGCTTCAACATGGAATCCCATTTAAGGATAAAATTGGTTCAAGGCCATGGTATTGAGTTCACCTTTCGTTAAAGATATTTTCAAGCATGAATACCAAGCCACTGATTTATCTAAGAGTGTTCCAAGGAATCATTTGATTGACCAGTTTGACAGAATGTTGAAAATCATACAGAGATATTTTAGTTGTGAAGGGAGATTTAACACCCTGTATCATTACCACATAAGGTTGTTGTTGAATTTTACTGGTAAGGTTCAAATGAATATTCCATATTACCTGCTGAGAAGTATAGGTAAAATGGCAGATAGGGTGCAAGCCAAATCCAAGGATGTGGACTCCAGTCTTTTCCACTCTAGACTTACCAGGATGCTTGTCTCTAAAGAGTTGGGAAAGAAAGAGATCTCATGGAATAATTTTTTGGTCACTTCTCACTTCAAGTTGGACACAACACCTATCCCCCAATCACAGATTGCAGGCTCTTCGTCACCTACTAGTACTAAAACAGGGATCAGCAAGAAGAGAAAGGGTAGAGCCCCTGTTTTGGAGATCAATAAGCAGGTCAAGGAAGCTGAGGAGGAAGTTTGTCCTTCCCCACATAGATATTTCTCACCACCACCTCGACCAAGTTTAGAATAAGTTCCATCTTCTACCAAGGTGACATCATAAAAAGGGAAGAAGCTTCTCTTTCCCTCTCCTCCTCTAGCAGCTGAAATCAAAGGTAAAAGACCTTTCACTAGGTCATCAATTCCTAAGGGGGATTTCAAAGGACAACCTTTACCAGAAACCCCTATACATAAGAAGAAAGGGAAAAGCATTGAAAAAGTTGTAGAAGAGAAACAAGAAAACCCTATACAAAAAATCAAGGGTAAAGGTACCAAAAGACCTTTGAAGAAGGAAGATGAAATCCCTATGAAGGATTGTAAAAAACCTATGAAAAATAAAGAAAAGGTTGTTGTGCAAGAGAAGAAGCATAAAGGAAAAGGTTTTGAGAATACTGATGAAACATGCAAGGAAACTCCTGTACAGATGGAAGAAAGTGACGATAAGAAGCATGTTGAGACTGCACATGTCCCCAACCCCCTTGGCAGCTAGACCTACAAAAAAATTACTAAGCATCTTAGGGATGCAAGGAGAGAAATAGCTCGTCTCAAAGTAGAAGAAAAGGTCGACTTGGCACATATGAATGAGCTCATGACTCGCTACAACCATACCCTGGACTTGGAAAGGTTCACGGTGAGAAAGGCTCTGCCTCTTCGTAAGCAGCTGAAGAATCTTTATAGACAGAATAGGGGTTTCCAAGCTCAGAATAGGAAGCTAAAGGAAGAACTGAAGCATTTCCAAGATTAAGTAACCCAACATAATTTACAGGTGTTGGTTGAGGCTGCCATTGAAGATGAAAAACCAGTAGCTAAGGAGAGCACAACTATACTGAAGAAGCCTACCAGTGCTAAGAAGAAGAAGTCTACTGAGTTAGTTGACGACACTCTTTCCACCAGAAAGAGTGTGAGGCTAAGTGTTAAAATGACAAAGTATATGGTAGTGGTAAACCCCATTTTTTAGAGTTTTTCCTTGTTGGGAAGGTTAACTTATATGAACATATTAAGTTTTTCCACCTATACAGGTTTCTAGGTGTTTAGCTATATGAATTTTGGAATTTTTTGCTAAGTGCTAGCTTCACTCAGTGGTAAAAGCACCTAAGTAAATTGATTTTTCATCATGGAAGGACACAAACAACTCTACACACATTCGGGAATCAAAGATGCTGCAGTTTGGCATAGCTACCCAAACCCTTATGCAAACGCAGTGTAGGTGGCGCTGCGTAATATTTTACAGAACAGAGAATTGTCATACAGGTGATACCCACAGGCGCTGCATAATATCTTACAGAGAGAAGGTTTACACACAGGCGCTACTCAATTTTGAAATAGAGGACAAATGTAGCCGCAGATATGCAGCACAGGGGCGCTACATAGAATTGCTACCCAAGGGAGTAGCCAGCAAACACCAGGGATCTAGGAAGACTAAGCCAACAGTTTTGGATAAGTTAATAATGGAATAAATGACAGAAGTAACAGTTGGAATGCAGAGGAAAACTATAAGCTCCAAAGGGACACATGGAAAAACAGGAGTTGAGCAGCAAAAGAGGATCAAAGCAGTTAGAAGCATGAATGGGTTTAGTCACCAACACTTCCTTGTTTTATAACATAGGTTGTTATCTTAGTTGTTAGAATAAATAAATGTTCTGAGATTTTTAAGGAAAAGAGGCTAGCTCGTACCTCCATTTGTTTCCTCCCTTTCTTGTTATAAATAGATAGATGAATTTCTTTAATGGGTTCAGATGGTAGATAAAGGCAGCCAAGAAACTGTAATATTTTTGATAAAGTGACTGTGATCTAGTATGTACTGGACTGTAGACTTTTTGACTAATAGAAATCAACTCCTATTTCAAACTATTTGGTTCTAATGCTAAATGTTCATATCTGAATGCTTCATATGGATGACTGTGGTAATGATATGATGGATGTTTGATCATTTTATTGTCATGGTGTTTATTTAGGTCCTTAGTTTCTAATTTCAATAAGATCTTGTTTTAAGAAACTTTCTTCCTTTGGGATTTTGTGGACCTGATGTTTGCAGTAGCTCTTACATTCCTCTCATTCAAGTCTTCTTTCTATCCACATTTACTCCCAAACTACCAGTTGAAATTAGTCAAGACCTTATTTACTGTTACATGTTAGCCCTGTTTCTGAGTGAGGATATTATCATTTCGATTTTCTTCCATTCGACCTTTGAAAAGACACTCATACTTTCACATATCATCTGATGGGTACTGGGCTTACCTTCCTTGCAATCAGAAGGTGACTCCTAGTGCTAACACAAAGGTTTTTAAGTGGGTTTCCCTCCTTATATAGTGACAGGATACCATATGATAACCCCAAAAAATTGGAGGAAACCATAAGGAGATAAAAGCATATTTATGAGAAAAGCGGAAGAAGGATAATTTTCCAGAAATATTGGAATGATAAGATGAAATGGAAAAAGGATAAAAGGAAGAAATGTTTTAAGACACCCTTTTTTAAGAATATCTCCCAAGAAAATCAACAAGGTTAATCAACCCAAAATGAGCACAAGACTACGGATTCATTTGGGAAAAGGCCAAGGAAGCATCTTGTACAATGTTGGGGATGTGCAGGAAATCACTTACATAGGGACTTCCATCACAAAGGAGAAAGGATGAGGAGTGTCCACAACATTTAGGAGGCTTAAATAGTTGAATACATTGGAGGAAACATGAAAAGTATTTATGCAGTTTTGGACAACAAGCAAGCAAAATATCAATCCTCAGTGATTGAAGTGGAAGGTAAGATTGATAACCAGCCCATAGAAATTTTAATTGATTCTGGAGCTCTCCATAGTTACATAAACTCTAACATTTTTGAAATATTTCACTTGCAAAGGAGTAAGAATAAGAAATATTGATAAGTTTAGTCAGCCACCGGTGCTAAGAGGAAAATCAATTAGATAGTTAAAGATTATCCAATAGACATTGATGGACTCAACACAAAGGTAGAAGTAAACATCATACAATTGGGTTCATATGATTGTATAATTGGCATGGATTGGTTGGAAAAACACCATGCTATGTTAGACTTTTACATAAAGACAATCACTTTTCTTGATGAAGAAGGGAAACAAGGCAAGATTCAAGGCATTCCAGGAGTTGTAGTTGTTAGAGAGATTTCAGCTATGCAATTGAAAAAGCGTTTCAGGAAGGGATGCCAAATTTTTGTAGCCCATATGGAAGAGGTAGATAGAGATAAAGTGTAAAGCATTGAATATTGTCTGGTCTTGAGGGATTTTGAAGACATTTTTGGAGAAATCCCAGGACTACCACCAAAGAGAGACATTGATTTCTCTATTGATTTGGTGCCAGGAGAGGCCTCGGTGTCTAAGACACCATACAGAATGGGTACACTAGATGATCCATATTGGATAATTATATTATTTTTCATATATATAACTACTTTTTGGGTAGAAAAAATGGAGGAATTAGCTTACAGGGCCATTTCGATGGCTACTCCAAATTTGGAAATTTGTGTCCAAAAGATAGTCGGAAATATTCCAGAGCCATTTTGAGGCGTAAAACAACATTTTTTTTGTCCAAACCTTACTATGAAGGAAAATTGTAAATTCTACATGTCGATACCTTTTCAATCGAAGTTCGTATGAGAAACTTATGCCTCCTGCAAGTTGACCTACCATATTGATCACCATGGTGTGAGTGGATGCCCTGTCAACTTCCATTACTTAGAAATGTGGGGCTAGCCACGTAGTGGATTTTACAAGAAAATTCTAGAAGGTCCTAAACCTTATCATAATTGAAGGTTGAGGAAGTCAAAAACCTATCCCTAGATAGATATCAGGCTATGTTAAAAAACTGGGCCACTAGGAAGAGAAGGGGTTCCATTATTTTGTATTGTATCTTGTTCCATAGATGAGCGGGACATATGAGACTGGTATTATGTGAGAATAACATAAGAGGATAGATTATGTAGTAGACATTCAACCACATTTCAAAGGTAACCCCATAGAGAGTGCATTTTTTTTGTACTTGCATCATTTATATACCAGAGAAAAGAGAGCAAAGCAACTTCACCTTCTAATTTGGTTTTCTCATGTATTGGGTTTCCCAGGTCACATATTGTGTTATTTGTGGATTGTGTGAATGTGTTTTATTGTTCTCTAGTTTTTTCATTTTATTTATTTTATCAGTAACTAAATATTTTGGATATCTAAGGGTAATTAACATTAATAGGGAAGATTTGAGTATTTTATTATATATGTTGTAATGACCTGTTCCAGTCAAACATCCACGATAGTTTGCAGATCATATTGGTATAAAAAAAAAAAAAAAATTGGGTATTTGTGGAAAGTTGCAATATTTAGGAATCGACTTAAGTAGAAGTCACATAAACCATATCCATGGCAGATGAGTCTGTTCATAAGAACCCTCAAGATCCAGCAAAAGAGAGATTTGAGTGGTTGGAAGAACAAATTTTCGACATCAATCGCAATATGAACCTCCTCATGAAGCTCTATAAAGTAAGCTCGAATTGTTCAGAGATGATGGAGGCTATAACTCAAAGAATATATCATAGGGGAAATTGAAATATCAGGAAGACTCGAGAAATAGGTCGCATAAAGAATCCGAGAAAGAGAAGATGAGTTCGAGTACCATGAACCTTTCACATTCCATATTCAAGATGGAATTGAAAGTGGACATCAAACCATACCAAGGTAAGATTGATGTATTAAAACTGAATCATTGGTTACAACAACTAGAAGTTTATTTTAGCATTCACCATATAGAGGAAGAGCAGAAGATTTCATTTGCTTGATTGAAGTTAGAGGGACATGCTTTAACCTAGTGGGAAAGCCACACAGAAACACTTAAGATAGAGGGTGATCTACTAGTAACTATATGGGATGAATTCAAAACCCTCATCAAGTCCCACTTCTACCCTATCGGGTATGTAGAGGACCAATGGATCTAGTGGCACTACTTCAGGCATAGGTAGGGGTAGAGTGTACAAGAGTACACAATCGAGTTTTGAAAGATGGTCATCATGTAGGGTACCTCTCCCAAGAACTTAGATGTACTCCTTAAGTATGGGGGGTTTACACATTCATCTACAAAATCAAGTGATGCTCTTCAAGCTAAGGACAATGGATGAGGCTTGTGTACAAGCACAATACCTAGAAAACATAGGCCAAAATAAGGGGAATCCAAGTGGTACGAAGTAGAAAGATCACCGGGAAGCTTCCAAGGATGGGAAGAAGAAGTGGAAAAGGGGGAAATATAAGAAGACAACATCCACTACACAACATATTAAATATCCCAGTAACCATTGAAATCATTGCAACAATGATGGCCACACCGAGGAAAAATGTTGGAAATTACATCCAGAGATGAACCCGAAGAATCGCAAGAAGGACGGAAAGAAAAATAACATTCTAGCCAATTATTCAAGCAATCAAGTTGAAAGTAACTCGAATGTTGATGACATGATTTTCTTCACATATGTTCAGAAGGATGTGAGTCTGAATATCATTCATCACCAGGAAGAGAAGGAGATGACCAAGCTCTCCCACATCAATATTCAGGTCAAGAAGACCAAGATAGATTATTTGTTCGACTTTGGTTCACAAGATAATATCATAGTAGTGGATCTGATCAATATGTTTAGATTGTAGGTTCACAATCATCCTATCCCCTATCCATTGGGTTTGGTAAAAAGGGATGTAGAACTAAAGGTAACAAAATAGTGTAATATTAATTTTTCTATAAGTGTTGATTTTATTGATGACGTGGAATTGGATGTAGTACCCCTTGATGTCTGTGGAGTAGTTTTTGGAAGCCATTCATGTATATGATGGATGCAATATTCATGTGGAGAGCCAACCAATACCGATTGATCAAGGATGGTAATCCATACATCATCAATGCACATAAAGGCAACTCAAAGATATCACTGGTAAGTGCCAACCAAGCCAAGAAGTTGATTAGTTTTAATAAGAAATATGTTTTTCTTTTCTTAAGAGAAAATCAGTTTGATGATGAGTCAATGAGAGTGAAGGCATCCCTTGATGGGTGTATTAAAGAATAGAAACATAAATTGGATGAATTTCTACAGGAATACAGAGGAGTGTTCTAGGAGCCTAAAGGGATACCTTCTAAGAGGGAAGTGGAGCACGAAATGCAATTATTGCCAGACTCCCCATTGTTGAATATTGGGCTATATAGATAGTCTATTATGGAAGAAAATTAAGTAAAGATGTAGTTGCAACAGTTATTGGAGCAGGGTGTGATTCGATCAAGTACCTCATCTTGTGGCTCACCCATCATAATTGTTCCCAAGAAGGATGGGACTTGGATAATGTGTATCGATTACAGGAAATTGAACAATATTACACTAAAGAATCGATACCCTCTTCCAAGGATCGATGATCTATTGGACCAACTGCATCATGCAAATTATTTCACTAAGATGGATTTCATATCAGGATATCACCATGTACGAGTCAAATAAGAAGATACATGGAATTCTACCTTCAGGACAAGGCAATATTTCTAAGGGTGGTTGGTTGTGCCATTTGGTTTATGAAATGCACCTGCTACATTTATTAGACTAATGAATGATTTTTTACACTTTTTTCTAGATTCATTTGTTATTGTTTATTTGGATGATATATTGTCTTATAGCACTACCTGGGAAGAGTACATATCACATCTTATGAAGGTGTTAGAGACTCTGAAAAAGCATTAGTTATTGGCTAATCTGAAGAAATGTGAGTTTTCTCTGCAGTCTTTGGTGTATTTGGGGTATGTGATTGGTGGAGGGGAGCTCAAGATAGATCTTGCAATGATGGAGGCCATAATGAAATGGATAGTTCCTACAAATTTCACTGAATTTAGGAATTTTTGGGGGGCGGGACAATACTTGCGGAAGTTCATAGCTTCATTTTCAGTGGTAGTTGCACCACTCCATGCCATAACAGTCAGTGGTAAGAGTTTTGAGTGGAGGAATAATTAGCAGAAATCATTTGATGAGATGGAAAGAAATATCAGTCAAGCGCTATTTCTTGCACTACCAAACTTGTAGAAGCCTTTCAAAGTCTAGACAAATGCAAGTGGGTATGCCATGGGAGCAATACTGATGCAAGGAGGAAGGCCTGTCTACTATCATTTTGAAGTATTTCATGGGGTAGTTCTCAACTACTAATCCAGGTGGATATCGGTGGCCACCCACCTTTTCTGGCTGGCTCAAAATAGTTTTCTGGCAATTTTGGAAATTTACTATTTTTAGCAGTTTTTAACTTCTGGGGCCATTTTGAGGGCCCAAATGAAGGTTTTTTGAGATATAGGTTCTCAATAATATCCAAAGGCATGATTGATCCCCCAAAATGAATCTCCTCGACGATATCTTTCCAACAAGCTATCACACGCCTAAAACGGAGATCGTATGCAAAAGTTATGACCCCGGGAAGTTGATGTACTCACTTACCCAAACGGGGCCCACATGACTTTTGGCACTTCATCTCCTAGGGTTAGGTTTTTGGATGTCTAGGGTTTTTGGCATTCCTTCTTATTGTAAAAATTCCTTCAGAGCCTCATTGTAATCATCTTCTTGCGAATGCGAGTAGCCGTCACATCTCTTCTCAGAGATAAGTTGCCACCATTCTAGCGAGTCTTTCACTTTGTATTTTTAAAGTCTCTGTACATTTCTTTCATTAATAGAAATCGTGTATTACTGTATATATGTGCTTATGGTTGCATCTATGATACATTTTTGTTATATTATTGAATATCTGTGATATCTCTATGCATTTCTTTATTATATCTTCAATCTCATATCGTGCCGAAAATAATCCGGATCAACTACCCTACCTACAACAAGGAGATCTATGCCTTGGTACATGCTTTCAAAAAGTGGAAACATTATCTGATGGGAAAGGATACCATCATCCACACAGATCACCAGCCACTACGGTACTTATAGGCCCAGAGTAAGATATAACAAACTAGACATTACAAGTGGATGGGGTTTCTACAACAATTTCATTTGGTCATAAATTATAAGAGGGCTAGCACAAACAAGTTGGCATAGATTCTTTCATGACCACCCACATTCAATATTATAGCTTTGGGAACTCTGATGCACATGGAGCCTTTTACCCATGATGCATACAAAGAGGCATACACAGAAGATGAGGACTTCAAGGAGGTGTTTCAGCAGCTACATGGCCAAATTCACATAGAAGAAGGTGATAGAAAGGATAACTATCATTTCCATAATGGGTTACACTACAAGCTTGACATGATTTATGTTCCTAAAGGTGAACGATTGTAGCTTATCAAAGAAGCTCGCTTCTCCAAGGTTGCAGAACATTTTTCGTGTTGGGAAGACGATCACCAACTTATAGAGGTATGTGTATTGGACCAAAATGAAAGAATATGTAGCACAATATATTAGAGGGTGTATACTTTGTTGTACCAGTAAGCCCAACAACATGAATCAAGGTCTATACCATCCCTTACATGTACCCACTCGACCTTGCGAAATCATTTCCATGGATTTTGTGGGAGGTTTATGAACAACCAGGAAGGGATATGACTATCTATTTTGTAGATTTTAACCTTGTACAATATTTAATGCAAACATATTTTCAGTGAAAGAACAAAAAAGATATAATGGAAAATACAAACATTACACATAGATTTTTCCCTTGGAAACCCATCCCAGGAAAACCAACATATTCTATATTCATTCATAGTGATACATTGTTTACAATACAATATACATATAGGAGCCAGCGGCATCCAAAACCCTAACCCAATGACTTGGATTAGTCAACAACCCTAATTCCTTAACCGGAAATAGAAAACCATCGACAAAGAAACCATGTGCTGAAAAACCACCTAAATATGTGACACATTTCCCAAGGCATAATTTTTTTTGTGGTGGTTGACAAGTTCAACAAAATGTGCATTCTCATGCCTTGTAAAAATACCATCAATGGAAAATAAGTAGGAAATATGTTCTTTGAACGGGTCTATATTCACTTTGGGATACCGAGGAGCATCATTTTAGATAAGGATACCAGATTTCTCAGTGCATTTTAGACTACATTATGGGAGAAGATGGACACTAAGTTGAAGAGGTCTACAACATTCCATCCTCAGACAAATGGGAAGATGAAAGTAGCCAATAGGAATTTGGTGCAATTTTTGAAGGGTTACAATCAGAAGCATTAAAAGACTTGGGATACAAATTTGATCTATATACAACACTCTTATAACAGAGCAGACTACACTTCTACTAGTAAGTCACATTTTGAAACTTGCTTTGGGTATTTGCCACTCTCATCCTTAAATGTTGTATATGGAAAACAAGGAGGAATGAGGGAGGACCTCACAAGAGATGCATTAAAAGAAGAAAAAAATGTTAAGAAGATCAAGAAGATCCATTTGCAAGTACAAGAGACATTGAAGAAGTCACGAGAAAAGTACAAGTCTATACATGACCAACACAGAACAAAGAAAACATTTAGAGTGGGAGACAAAGTATGGTTACAACTTAATGAGGAAAGGCTACAGGGTCCTAGTAAGAATATCAAGGCTCTGCAATATGTTCGTTTTGAGGTATTAAAAAAGGTGGGAGATAATGCCTACAAACTCAGTATACCCCCATACATGCGCATTTACTCAGTAGTGAATGTGGAGAATCTCAAACTCTATGAGCCCTCCATGTTGGATCAAGAGGAGAAGTAGGTCCTACCTTCCATAGAGTATTTAGCACCAAATGCTCAGGTAGATTTGGTATAAGACATTGTTTTGTAAAAGTGGTCCAAAACTACAAGACATGGGTAGAATGACCTTTGGTAGACTGGGTTGAAAGGAAAACTTTTAGGGAAAGCAAAGTATTTTTTTTTTTTTGTAAATAAGTAGTGTATGTATATTAAGAGCTTTCAAAAACCGAAGCAAGATAGCAAAATACAATGATGTTTGGGCTGTAGTTACTGGACTGCCCCAGCCATGGGGAAACCAGTCCAGCCAGCCCAACCAACCCATTAGTCCAATAAGTCATAAGTGAAACCAGTAAGAGAGTATTTAGACTGTTTATCATCTACGACCTAGACCTGAGAGGACTTGACAAACACTGAAAACTTAGACACCTGGCAGGTAGCTGGTCCACGTGGCTTGAAGGTCTCCTGGCCAAGGCTCCTCCTCGATATACATTTCCTCGTCGGCCCACTGTTGGCCAGCTTCCTCGTTGCGCTCAGCTCCCTCGGTGTCGTCCTCACGTGCTTCCTTCTTCCTGCTTATGTCTATGGGGCTCGACACTTCGTTCTGACCTTCATCTTTAGCGGCCTCGGGGTCCTCCATTGGTCTAGCTTCGTCAGGATCTAGGAACAGGGCCGCATGCATGGATGAGAGAATTTGGAGGAAACTCGCCACCTTTATGTCCGTGGCCTGTATGCAAAAGTGTAAATCCGCCACCTCCTGCCTGAGTTCAAAAACCAGGTCGTGCAGTACAGACAGGCTATCCCTGAATTGTGCTCTGTCGAAGGAGTCCGGGAAGTGAAATCCTGTCGTCTTAGGCTCCCCCTGTGGAGAAGGTCCACAGCCCAAGTTGCCTGGAGGTTCATGGGAAGGCATCGAGTTAGGAGGGATTGTTGGGGAGTCTTGAAAAATCCGAAGGAGAGAAATTGGCATTCGTGGAATTATGGCCATGGCGCTGAACTGCGGAGCTCACAGAGAGACCGGAGTAAAGTCAGACGGATGGCAAGGGGAAGAATCAGCAGAGGTCGAATCCGGAGGTGTGACCGAGGGCCTTCGAGGCTTCCAGGGAGAGCCCCGCCTCGGTCTACCTCATGGGCGCGTCATTGGATGCCCGGTGCAACTGGCGGTTGGGACGAAGGTCGCCTGGTGGAGGGAGATGACAGGGGCTAGCTCGCTCCAGAGGAGAAGAATAGGGATGAGATTGAGCTTCATAGGGAGGAGCCCTGAAAACAACGCACGCAAGTGAATCGCATCCATAATGAACCAATTCATTCAAAATCGCAGCGAGGGGAAAGGACTTCTGCATTAATGCACCCTCGAATTGCCATAAACCGCATTTAAATGCTGGGTGGGGCGGTGGGCTGTGGCACAAGCCCATCACGTGGCTCCATGCCACATCGCCTGGTACCCTCGCTTAGCTCCTGCTACGATGACCTCTCTGACACCCCATCCGGGGGGGAAAGAAAAGTATTACTCCAGGGAGAAGGTAGAGGAAAATTTTCCTGACCTGATTTAGTAAATCCTTTGGGGATGAAAATACTCCATGAATGGGGAGGTATGATCTGTATTTGATCATTATATTATTTTTCATCTATATCACTACTTTTAGGGTGTAAAATTTCGAGTAATCATCTTACAAGGCCATTTTGACGACTGCTCCAAATTTGTAAATTTGGGTCCAAAAAACAGTCAGAAATATTCTAGAGCCATTTTTAGGCATCAAACGACCTTTTTTCTGGGTCCAAAATTGACTGTATAGGGATATTCTAAATTCTACATGTTGATACCTTTCCAACAACATGGACCATTCGTTAATCGAAGTTTGTATGAGAAAGTTATGTCTCCCACAAGTTGACCTACCATATTGATCACCATGGTGTGAGTAGATGCCACATCAGCCTCCATTACTTAGACATGTGGGGCTAGCCACGTAGTGTATTTTCTAAGAAAATTCTATAATGTCCAAAAACTTATCACAATTGAAGGTTGAGGAAGTCAAAACCTATCCCTATATGGCTATTGAACCGTGTTAAAAAATTGGGCCACTAGGAGGAGAAGGGTTCCATTATTTTGTATTGTATCTTATTCCATAGATGAGTAGAACATCTGAGAGTGGTATTCTATGAGCATAATAGAGGAGGGGAGATTCTATAGAAACCATTCAAGCCACAATTCAAAGGCAACTCCACATATATTTCCTATTTATTTTTACTTGCATCATTTCTATACCAAAGAAAAGAGAGCAAAGCAACCTCACCTTCTAGCTGGGTTTTTTTATCGTATGGGGTTTCCTAGGTCATGTCTTGTGTTATTTGTGGATGGTGTGAATGTGTTTTATTTTTCTCTATTTTTTTCATTTTATCTATTTTATCAGTAACTAAATATTCTAGAGATCTAAGGGAAATCAACCTTAATAGTGACGATTTTAGTATTTTATTAGATCTGTTGTGACGAATTGTTCAAGTGGAATATCCATGACAATTTACAGATCACCAGAGTTAAAGGAGTTACATATGTAGCTTGAAGAATTGTTAATAAAGGGGTATATGTTCCCAAGTGTGTCACCTTGGGGTGCCCCGATTATTTTTGTGAAGAAGAAATATGAAACCTTGAGGCTGTGTATTGATTTCTGACAGTTGAATAAGGTCACCATAAAGAAAAAAATACTATATTCCAAGAACTGATTATTTATTTGATCAGTTCAAAGGTGCAATAATATTTTCCAAGATTGAATCGAGATTAGGTTATCATCAAGAGAGGATTAAGGAAGAAGACATTAGTAAGATGACATTTAGAACAAGATATGGGCATTGTGAATTCATAGTACCATTTGGACTATCAAATACCCCAATAGTTTTCATTTGTCTAATGAATGGAGTATTCAAGGAGTACCTAGACAAGTTTGTGGTTGTGTTCCTAGATGATATACTCATCTAATCTAAGTCAGAAGAGGAACTTGAACAACATTTAAGAATGGTGTTGCAAGTTTTAAGAGAGCATAATTTGTATGCTAAGCTAAGTAAGTGCATCTTTTATCAAAAAACGATTCACTACTTGGGTTATATAATTTTAGTAGAAGGAATAGCAGTGGACCCTGAAAAGATAGATTCCATTAGAGGATGGCCAGTGCCAAATAATGTCATAGAATTCATATCATTCATGGGTTTTTTCAATTATTATGGAAGATTCATAAAAGGATTCTCAAATATTGCAAGTCCAATCACTTCTTTGCAAAAGAAGGGAGTAAAGTTTGAATGAACTTCCAATTTTGAAGAATGTTTTGAAAAATTGAAAGATATCCTGACAAGTGCACCAATCTTGATGATTGTAGATCTAGATGAATATTTTTTTGTGTGCATTGATGCATGCAATGAAGGGGTCAATGGATTCCTCAGTCAAAAGAATCACATGGTATGCTATGAGTCCAGAAAATTAAAAGTGCATGAAAGGAATTATGGTACACATGACTTGGAATTAGCAGCGAGTGTACATGCATTAAAAATGAGACATTACCTCATGGGTAAGAAATTTAAGATAAGAAAATATCACTATGGTCTAAAACATTTTTTTGGAAAATCAACATTAAATGACAGACAAACTAGATGGCTGGAATTTTTGAGTGAATATGACATTGAAATTAAGCATATAAAAGGTAAGGAAAATCAAGTGGCTCATGCACTCAGTAGGAAATCTCATGAGAATCATATTGCAGCTATTAGCATGTACAAGAATGATCTGAAAGAAAAACTTATTGCAGCAGCAAATTCATATCAATAGTATTTGAACATGTCCCTGAGGTGTAGGACAGTCGGTGACGGAGTGTGTTGTTAAAGCACTCTGTGATGTTAAAGTCACTGGTTCGAAACTTGCGAGGACAAAAAATCCATCCATCTTTCTTTCTCTTTTGTTTCAAACGTGAACAATCTTTGTTAGTATTTTATTATGAAGAACTGGAGAACTGAAGCTAATTGGAAACTTGATGGGTCTTCACGATCAATGGTTGAAGATTATTTAGAACTTATCAAGTTCAACCCCCCCAAAAAATTGGTCTCTATTTGAAAGAAAAATAGGTTCACATATTTACCCCAATAACTTAGTAGATGAGTTTCAGGAAAACACATCAACACAACTCTAGTCAAAATATGATGCATGAAATAGTTGGCACAGTAAATAGGTTCAACCCATAAATGAGTGGGAATATCTTTGACCTGCAAAATATAACGATCCATTTTAACTAATGTCCAATTATTGTGTTACGCAACACCATTTTGTTTAAGGGTATGAGGAACATACATATGTCAATCAATTCAAGATCGAACAAGGTATTCTTCAAATGGTCGATTCACATACTCACCATCATTATCTAATTTCAAGAACTTAATAGGTTGAACACATTGCTTTACATATAATGCCCTAAATTCCTTGAAATTTTTAAAGACATGAACCTTAATTTTCAATAAATAGACCCAAGTGAATCTAGAGAGATCATTAATAAAGTTCAAAATACACTTTTCACCTTCTAAGGAAGGTAGATTAATACAACAAAGATCACTATGAACCAACTTCAATAGGTTATGTGCTCTCCACGCTTTACCATAGTCAAAATATTTGTGATGATGCTTACCCAACACACATTTTCTATAGAATCCATCAGGGGGAAGGACTTTAAGTAAACCAACAACCATATTATGTGTGTCCATCGACTTAATATTTCAAAAATTTAGGTGTCCAAGTCGTTCATGCCAAATTCTACTTCACTCATTAGTGTGAGGAATAAGAGTAGCCAGTTCAAAGTAGGGTTGAGGTAGGTCATAAAAATTGTACAGTTCATCCTTTGAGATGAGAAACCCTTCGATGATAATCCAATTACCATTCTTCATATCCATAACAAATAATTGATCTAGCCAAAAATCCACAATCTTACAAGTCCATGTTAGTTGAGAAACCAAACAACAAATATCTGCACATACTAGGAACATGATAAATGTCAACAATTTTTCCATGTCGACAAGGAACATCACCATGTTACAATTATATTTTCCACCCTTAGAACGACACAAGAGGACCATCTCATAAGGGGTACCAAAGTATCCATACACATGTACCTAACAATGGTTTCCAAAAACATGGGAAAATACCATGGGTTTACAAAACCATGGCCAAATACCTACCATGTAATACCATACAAAAATACCACGGGTTTCCAAAACCATGGGCTCATTAACCATCATTGGGTAAATTCCTATTTACTAGGAGAAAGAGTGCTTCATTCCTTGATTTTAGGGGATAATTACTATTGCATGACTAGAGAGTACACTTGAGTGAGAATATTCTTCCCCTAAACAAAGGTGCACCTCTTCTTGAGTCATGCTTCGGTTATACTAAGTGAAGTCTAGTCTTGCATGCATGCATTGGAATTATCAACAAGAGTTCATGCCTTCCTTGGAATCATCACCAAGAGTGTGTGTTATCACTGAAATTTCGTCCGCACATGGTTACAAGAACTCATCATCGTCAAACAGTGATGAAGTCATTCATGGACCTGAATTAATACCACAGCATTCAAAAAGGTCAAAAAACTATACAAAGTAGTGAAAAATTGAAGAGTGCTTTGCAGACATTGGGCGCGCGCGCACATGTGCGGAACAGGAACATAGCAATCGCGCACAGGCGTACGATGCGTGACTGTTAGCGCAAAAAGTCGCACACCTGCTAAACGACGCATTTATGAAAGTGGTCGGCCTCCCAACCACTTATGGTTCAGCTCCCAAGCCGATTTGACCCTCAAATCTAGGCTGGATCCGACTGGTGGGCTGATCAAAGACCTAATAATGTCCTAAATGGCCTCTTTTCACACTACAAAGCAGTTAAACAATAACCCAATGCAATGCTATAAAAAGCCATGAATGCACCTCATTTTCTCAAGGAATTCAAAGTAATGTTATGTTGCCTATATGGTTTTGAGGACTCCATCCTTGACACAAGCACATTGGCACCATTACATTGGACAATCCATCTCACCATTGAGTGGATTTGTAAAGAGTTCTTTCATCACCATTTCCATTTTCTTTGTTGTAAGAAGAGCTAGCTAGTGAGGGTCCAAGAGCCTTCCCTTGGAGGAAGAAGGGACTCATAGTCCCCTTTCTTCTTGGTGCTTTGTTTTCATCACTAGATCAGCCTCAAACATTGGTGACATGGATCTTTTTGTTCTTTTTATTGCTATGTCCCTATGCTCATGATTTTAATTTTTATTGCATCTATTAGTTTAATTCTTAATCATAGTTTTTGTTTTTCTTTCTCTAACTCTTTTCTCTACATTTGTCCTGCTCAGCAGACCCAACTGAGCTTGCAAGCACCTCTTATTTGCTCACCAAGGTGATGAAAGAGGCGCAACAGTGTGCCTCACATGTGGATAAGATTAATTCACTCCACTTGAGAATATCTAATCAACTATGGATTGAATGGCTAATTAACTAAGACTAGGTGGTAGATCACTAGTGTTTTAGCCAATGCATGTCCTAAGTAATCTATAAAATCTAAAAGATGGAGCATTATCTAATCACATGGAGGGAATATTTGGTGGGTTATTTATGCATGGATGTTCTCTTAGAGAAGGAAGACGAATTGAGATTAAATTTACACTGGTGGAATTCCAGGAGAGTGAGGGTAAAGGAAGAGCCAAAGCAAGGGCTAAAGAGGACTACAACCTTAGACTCAAGGTAATTGAACTATTGATGTAAGATCCTTTATTTTTTATAGATCGATATTATTTCCCCTATTCCATGTTTTTCCATTCAATTTCATGGTAGTGTCTTTATTCTTTACTTGGGCAAGATAAGTTAGATCCAAATGTGTTTAAGTTTCTTTATTGCTTGAAAACGGTTGAGTTGGGTATTGGTTTTTTTTTGTGTGTAGGAAGAAGGTATGGGAACTTGAGCTAGATGTTGAGAGTTGCACCAACCAAGACTACTCAAGGAAAATTGTCGAAAGCTAGGTACTTTTCTCTCTACATTAACATAAAGAACACTTGAATATAGTATATCTAGGAAATTTAATATCATTAGCTATTGTTGTCTCTCTTGGATCAAGGTCAGATTTGAGGAAGAAATCTCTTGTCTATGGGAGGGAAATATCCATTAAAAAAATGGATGACTCCACTGAGGAGTGAACCCAAAATCTCCCTTAGATTTAGTTTCCCTTTCTTTCTGTACTTTCTTTGCTCTCTGAAAAAGTTTTTGGCTAGTCTCCTTCATCTCCATTCACCTTTGCTTTTTCATTTGATTTCTTCTTGATTTGCATGCCAACTTGTTAATTTGCTTTTCTTTGTAGCATGCATGCTTTGATAATTTGTTAATTTGCATGCATGAGCTTATTTTCATGCACAATATGATTTGCATGCATGATTGACTTGCATGCATAGTTGATTTATATGCATAACCGATTTACATGCATAACTGATTTACATGCATGGTTGTTTTGTATGCATGAATGATCCACATGGATAATTGATTTGAATGCATTGCTAATTTACATGCATAGTTGATTTGTATGCATGTTTTAGTTGCATGCATGGCTTATTTGCATGTATGATTGATTTTCATGCATAGTTGAGTTGCATGCATGGTTGATTTGCATGTGTTCCTGATTTGCATGCATGGTTGGTTTGCATGCATACCTGATTTACATGCATGGATGATTTGCATGCATGATTGATTTGCATGCATATTTGATTTTCATGCATCGCTGATTTTCATGCATACTTGGTTTTATTATATGATTGGCATGCTTTGCTATCGTTTGATCCAAGTTAAACATTTTTCATGATTTGCTAGTTTAGTTTTTCATTTGTGTTTTCTTGATCAAAATATCACAAAAAAGGGGACAAATCCTGTTTCATATCAGGAGTATTTTGGATTGACGATTCAATGGAATTGAGTGTTTTGGATTGAGGTTTCATTGGAATTGAGTGGTTTCTATCTTGTTCTAAGTTGAGGAAAAGAAACCTCTTGTTCCTTCCCTTAAATAGTTTTCATAAAAAAATGAACAACTTGCACCTCTTGCATTTTCATTGTTTATATTTCTTTGGGTTTGAAAAAAGTATCAAACATCGCTAAAGTGGCATCCATTTCCCTTGAGTAATCAACATTTGTAAGAAAATAACACTTAATTTAAAAAATCATTAGACTTTTTTTTTTTATAGAAAACCATCATAGCTTAAAATCCATTAACGAGCTTAAAATCCATTGTTGCAACAAGTGTGTTGGGAAGCTCCTCTAACACAGGATTCAAGCAATAGGTCGCATTGGGGCAAGTGGTAGGATATCCCCCCTACACTTGCCTTGGTGTTTGTTGGAAAAATTAGACTATTGCATGTAAGGGGGTTTCAAAAGTGTCAACACCTCTATGGGAGGTATCACTTCTTGAAGATTTGGGCTTGGCTACCCTACCCATGTGTGGTCTGACCTACAACTGTTCACCCGACCATTCTGTTGTGAAGTGGTAAAATTAGTGGCTTTTCCTAGGTGCCTACATAGGTGACTACAAGTGGGAAGTGATTGTGGTACCTGGGATAGATGTCGAACCTTTGCTTCATTCCCCTGGAGGGTGTCTGTCTTCGCAAAGGTACTTGCATCAATAAGGGTTGTCATGTCAGGGTTACCATAATTGTTCCTCATAGATTCAATAACCAACGTTCTGGGGACTTGATTTCCCCCAGAGAGTTGGTTTTTAGAAGGACTATTTTTCCACCAGTTGCTTCTTTTTGGCTTATATTTTCTAGGGGCGTGCTCTGTGGTGAATTTTATGTTTAATTGGCCATAGGTTATTGTTTTATTCTTATTTTAAAAAAAGTTTATACTATGGATAATCAACATTTTTTCCAATATCTTAGATCCTTTACTCATTTGGGTGAATAAGCCTTTTGGTGATTCTTTTTCCTACCTTAGTAATCCTCATAGCATGGAAAGCATTAATGGGTCATTCAACAAGGGAGGACTAGCTTGTGCATCCCCATCTGTGTTGAGAGAAGTCATGATGACCACCTCCTTTCCACCACTTAATGGGATGGATACTCCTATATATATATATGCCTTTGACATCTAGTTGTTCCATCTTGGGGGTGCCGCCAGTAACATCCTTTCCTTCCATGAGTACACCCAGTTTTTATACACCCATTGCATCATTGTAAGTTCCCACACTTATGTTCGATGGGAGGAAAGGCCTTGGTATTACTAATGGAAGTGTATTCCCATATATTTCTAGTGACCTTATAGGTATCCCACCGATACTAAATTGTGGTTTTCCTTTTGGTTGGAATTTTAACCTTATGTTTTGTCTTACCCCTATTGTTTTTCCTAATGTCGAGGAAAATTATGTCTCTGGGAGAACTAATGTCCCTAGGGGTAGTTATCTAGGGGGATATGTGCTTCCATATCCCACAAACACTCCCTTTGCATCTGATTGTAGTCACATGCCAGGAAATTCTTACATGAACACCAACCAAGGAACTCCTCCCCAAGGACACCCTTGTGATTTTCCTTCCTTTGGAAACATTGGTACCCCTTTGATGGCCAACTTGAATATTCTTGGATTGTATATGGGGTTGTGGGTTTGGTTTACCACCATTTTGCATGTTCCAAATATTCTTGAAAACTCTTTTCCAATGAAATTTATTTCTCTTCCTTCTTCTTATGGTGCAATTCCATATCCTAATAACTAGAAGTCTAAAAGGAATAAAAAGAGGAAGAATAAGAAAAAGATGCAAATACAAAGGGAGACATTACTAGCCACTACAAGTTATGTTGGAGACACATCACCAATGGTTGTAAGTTATGTTGGAGACATGTCACCAGTCACTGCCATTCATACAAGAGACAAGCAACCAAACAATACAAGTCATGATGGGGTCAAACAACTAGTCTCTACAAGTCATATTGGGGGCATTGATACTGTTGAGAAATCTAGATGAGCAAGACATAAGCCTAAGTTCCCTTATGAAATTTTCAAATGATATCACCTCACTTTCTTATATCCTCTTATTCCATTGATAAAGAGAGTGTGGCCCATGGTTGAAGGCTCTTCTACTCTAGAACCACCCATGGTTCCTCGAAAATATACTCAACCATTGGTTGATGAAGTGGTCACACCAATGCAATCTTCAGTTGATCCCACTTCTCTTTCAAAGAGTGATGTGTCTACAACACATGTTTTCTTCATTGCTAGTTCAGAACCTTTTGAGAAAGGGGGCATCCCACTCACCTCGAGCATGCTCCCTCCAAGTCCTCAGAGTGTTTCCTTTGATTAGAACAGTCTTGTTGGGCCTCACCTTACTTATTCTATGCATTTTAAAATAAAGGTTGAATCTTATTCAAAAACCATCCACAAATGTATAGTAGATGAAGGATCCTCTACAATAATTTTATCTTCCTTGACTTGGAAAGTTATAGTTTCTTCCCATCTTGTGTCATCTCCTAGTCAGTCGCAGTTGATAGAAGACCTAGTGAATATTTTGGGATTATTCTTCATTTTCCTATGACGTTAGGTGGGAAGAATGTTATGGTTGATATGATAGTGGTAAAGGGCCCATTGGACTTCAATATGATTCTTTGGCATGGTTATATATATGCTATGAATGTTGTGGTGTCTACGCTCTTTCAAGTGATTCATTTTCCTCACAATGGAAGCATCGTCACCATTGATCAACTTTCATCTAATAATCACCATCATTCTTCACCATTAGACCATGCTACCCCTTTTTATGTTCCTAGTATTCAGGTGGGCACTACCCTTCCACGAGTGAATTTTGTGGCATCATATCCCAAGTGTTTAGTTGTTTTTGAGAAGGATCCTTTACGCTCATGTTTTTCTTCTTATGACATGGTCCCAACAATTGATCAGGGGATCCCGTCGGCATCTGCTGACACAAATTAAAAACTCCATCCTAATATGGAATATGATCAACCTACTCCTCCTATATGGGTTGTCGACTCTCCAAGTTCACATGATTTACTCAATTTCGAGTTTCATTTAGACGAGGCCATCTTGGAGGTCATGACTTCACCCGATAAACCAAAGGAATATGTGATGCATAGATAATCTATTCTTCCTTATTCAAAACAAATAAGGGTTAACACGATGAGTTGTGATTTAGGACATGGGACATTTTCTAGGGCATTCGATGAAATGTTGTGTATTGACCATTTTGAGCCTCATATATCCTTTTCATAGCTTGCCACCGAATTATTTTCTCTCAATAAAACTAAAAATCAATGGTGTGTACCTTGTTTGTGTCTTGATGGGAATCGTCAAGGAGCTACAATATCTCATGAAACTACTCATGATGAGTGTCTTTTTACGTAAGTATTTGATCCTATGTGGTGTGGCCCTTACATAGTGTGCCACATGGTGCCGAAAATGGCCCATGAGTTCATCAATGGCAATAAGGATCCTTGGCTTGAGCCTAGCACTGGGCTCTACTTTGCATAAGACATTTGGTGCATTATTCTCTATTCTGTGTTGTGTTTTAAAATTTTTGTTTTCTAAAGTTTTGGACATGAGTTATTATCAAAGGTTTTTATTGGACTTATTAACTTCTATACTAGTGTCATTGGTCAAGACTTTGGAGACATTTTATTTAGTAATTTTTGGAAACATCCACTAAACTTGAGGTATGTGTTTCAAACTATCATATAGATATAGGTTTTTCCCTGCAACACCATCTTCATTATTAACCATCCATGTTTATGTCACAAAGCCTTAGGTTTGATCCCGTCAAGTTGCAAAAATTATCCTTTCTCTTTTTGCACATTGTAACTTGCACTGTAATGCTTCACAGGCACTCTAGTTAGCACCATGATTGCCATATGGTGCCCATGTTGTAGGCATGGGAACCCTCCTATAGACCCACCATGACTCGAAGTTCAGCCTCATTTCTCTTTCTTCACATTTTTTTTTCATATCCCGAGGGAGTTCCCATCATTTTTATATTACTTTACAATTGCACATGCCTTTGTTTCTTATTTCTTGGTGTTAATGTTTATGCCATTATTATAGTTCTTTGCATTTCAATAGATAATAGCAACATAAGAACAAGATCACTGAGAAATACACATTCACAAGAGACACAACATTTA
>SNQJ01S0027695.1:73629-94762 GCA_010110895.2 Picea sitchensis
AAAGGGGATTTGGTCCTATTACAATATCCGACATGATCAATCCACAATGGGGATTGATCCTATGAATAAAATATCAATAATAATAAGAATACTCTTTGCAGTTACATTATTTCAACAATTGGTTCCTACTTTTTCTTTGATGTTCTCTTTATTCTCACTTACCTTCATTTGCAACCACACTTGACCTCTAGTTGTCTGCTTTCACTTACCTCCATTTTGTGACCACTACACCCATGGAGAGACTCGTTGCTATGAGTGAACCTCACTTTCCAGTACCCTGTTGCATCCAATATTCCTAGGTTGGTTCCTCACACTTGGACCTTCGATGCATGTTGTTTAGCCACTCAATCTCTCTATACAATCTTACTTTTAACTCTTCTTCGTGCTCATTAAAACATGAAAAAAGAAACTCACAAATATACTTTTAAATATTTTTCGAACTCATAAAAACTGAATGAAAAAGACACTATCAAACACACTTTTATCTCTCTTTCATGCTCATAAAACTATGAATGAGACACTAAAAACAAATTTAAAAAAAAGGTGAAGGGGGTTTTTACCATTAATATGCATTCTCAAAAAATGGCAAGCGTTAGTCATGTCACCCTTGAACATATGACCTATTTGCATCATTCTCTTATAGTTGGGTTATAACTTGCCTAGGAGCCATACCATTAATCTGTCATATACTCCTTTGATTGGTTACTTTTCTATCCCTTATAGAGAGTGCTTCAAATGCCTCATGCATTGTCAATGTTGTAACCTAAATTGACTTTGTCAAATTTTTTCAATTTCTCACAAAATTTGCGAGAAATTTTCCAATTTTCTATCACATAAAAATGATATGGCCTCAACGTGGATATATGTGGCACCAACATAGTAGTGGCATGGCCTTGATGTGGAAATATGACATTGCATAACAAAGGATAAGCCTATCAGAATCACTATCTTTAGCAGGCTCCATTTCAGTCGAACTGGCCTTTAAATCCTTCACAAATAAGTGTTTATTCCTTCCATTGATCAATGGTCCTGTGTCCCGGTGATATAGTCTCATGGTTTTCTGGTGGTCTGGTGTTCTCATGTTCCAATGTCCTAGTGGTCCTAGTGGTCCTAGTGGTCAGTTACAGATAAGAAATGGTTCAAGAGTTTATTACCCGATGAGCACTTGTCTGGTTAACCGATGGTTCATTTTCTTGATGGTCTGGTGGTCGGTGATACTAAATATATTGGTGATTGATTTTATTTGGTTGAGAAGTGGCCCATTTTTTATGGTGACCTAGTGGTCCGATTGCCCAGTATCACAACCACCCAATGGATGCATGGAGAGTTCTCCGCACATTTGGGAATATGTTAGGAAGTGTGTAACATTATTGAAAGAAGCCGATAGTGTTTGATATTGGCATAATTCTAGAGTTTAGGTATTCATGACACCATCATATTCTCATTCTTGCAAAGACAATATACTATGTAATGGTCGACTCCGCATTTGAAAGAACATTTTATTGATAATGCTTCTCGAAGAATGAGACAATTGGCATCACAATTTGGTGGAAAGTGACAAGTTTCAAGGGGATAATTGAAGAATAAATTCATAGCAACAAACTCATATTTTCGTGGATAGATGAGATAGCTAACTCTTCTAGCTGTCAAGCCCTCCGGAGTTGTCTTATCTTTATTCTATTTCAGAAAAATCATTTCCAGGATTAGAGGAATGAAGGCAGTATTCAATGAGGTTAAAGGAAACAATTGAAGACTTCTTGGGGGGAGTTAGACATTAAGAATTTTGATAGAAAGGAGGATTGTGTCCTTAGTAATGAGCCTGAGAGGCCATTGACTGTAAATTTCCGAGTCAGGAATCCTCTGTGGATTCACTTCTCATTTCTATAGAGCCTTGTTCTCTTTGTATTTTATGTATTAAGCTTCCTTAAATTCATCTTCGTTCTATATTTGTTTTTTGTAATTTGTAGTGAGATCGATATATTTTGGAGACAACAATTTAGTACAACTTCCATTGTTGTTATATATGTCTTTATATATTTGATGATTGTGTCATATTTAGTAGATATATATTCGTACACCTGCAAGTTATTTGTATAAGTGTTATGTTTTTGGATTCATGGTTTATGCCTATGTATAATCTCACTCACTACTAGGTCTAGGATTAAATATTATTCTCTTTTCTTCCACCTATCATTATCATTTATTGTGCTCTATTGAATGAGACTTCGCTCCCAATGGAACGACCTTTGGTTTGAGATATTTACAGTCTTAATTTCCAGTATGTTATTATTTTATCCTAACCCTATTTATCCTTTTCTATATCATTTAAATATGGTATTCTGAGCTTAATGTTGAGATTTGTTGCTTAGTGATAGTAAGCAATCACCTTTCTTGAATTTGATGAGGGAGCCCCCTCTAGTCCAAGAGTCATCTTGTGGCCTAAAATAGGTTTTAATATGCCTTTCCATAGTTCCTAAGAAGCCAAGAGCATCTCAAGGTTACAACATATTTTTGGAAACATTTTGGGGGAATGAAGGTTTGATATCTTTCCATGGGTTTTATGAAGATTAGATCTAATCCTTTAAGGTGAACAAAGGTCAGAAATCATGATGTTTGGTTATTCACCTAACGACTCCACTGTGATTCCACTAGTGACTCCATTGGTTTTGAAATGAGAATTTCATTTGTTGCTAAGATAGATGCAAGGTATGCTCCTTTTGATTTCTCATCTATACCTGGTTTTCCAAACCCCATGCCTAACATAAAAGACTGGGTAGATTGTCTTCCTATATTCAGAGGAGATGATGAAGAAAGTCTTGCACAACACTTTAAGGATTTTCATGATTGCATGCATCAACTAGGTATCTCTGATGAAGATGTTCTAATGAAAATGTTTATGAGATATTTGAATGGAGATCTCGACAATGGTACAAATCCTTACTCGTTACTTCTATTTCTTCATTAAGGGTTTTTCATGGAGCTTTTCATTCTTATTGCAAGACCATGTATTTAACTGGCCTCCTTTTCAAGGACTATTGTGAACAAAAATTTGAAAGGGAAACTTACTATAGCAGTGACAATGAAGAAGATAGCCTTGACGATTCAAATGAAGAGATATCATAGACACATCAGGTGATTACATAGAATATATATTGGAAGGTGATCACATAGACTCATAAGAGAATCTACAAGAATATACAATACTTCTTCCTATTTTTCGAGATAACAATCAAGATTCTATTCATCATATGGATGCCTCTTCTTTCAAATATGGTCATGAATTACAAATATCTTCTGCACTTTCAAAAAAATTGGTATGTGTCAATAAACTTTTGCATTATCAAGGAAATGAAGGACTCTTAGATGCTTTGAAAATTATACATAAGATTTATGAAAATGTTGAGTCAAATCCTAAGGGAAATCAACTAAGTAGTTTTGGAATGCTTCTATCCTTTCTTCATAATTACATCTCAAAGATATCAATAGTGCAAAAGTCTAATGGCGAATTTTCTTCTAAGCAACCTATTTTTGATGAGTATGTTGATTGTGATTTTCTAGAATCACTGATTTCATTTTCTGTTGAAGAATATATGAATCCATACTCATGTGAATAAATTGTTGTTTATAACCCTTTTCAAAAAACCTCTATTCATGTTAATATTCAAGAAAAGTATCAAATTGTTGATAAGCAGCTTGACCTTTGGAGGTTTGTTTCATTGTGAGAAAATGCAAAATTGTAAACGAAATGAGCAAGATCAGATTTTTATGTTAGCATGTAAAGAAGGGCATGGTGTTGGACTAGTGTATTATGTGTATGGTGCTTCAGATGAAGAATTTCAGATAGCGGATATGTTTCTTTTAATTTCGAGAGTACGAATATTGTGATTAGTGAACCATAATTGGTGGAAGTATTAATCCTCATTGAAAAAGTAGAGTTTTCAGATCAAAAGTTTAGTTATTGGGACCAAGAGGAAGTAATATTTCATGCTTTTGAAGACTCAATAACAATATGTTTGGAGGTTTCAAAAATTTCAAGTCTTTCATTTTTTATTTACTGTGAGTATGGATCATATTTCCATATTAGGCTACCATTATCCATACTTTTATTTCACTTTAAAATTAAAGGTGAAAGCAAGATTCATTCAAACATTCAGATGCTTATTTGGTTCCACTAAAAGTTTGATTTTACCTAATCAGATTGGCTCAACTAATTGGAATAGGAAATTATAGTATACAAATAAGCTCAAGTTGAGCATTTACTTGAGTTTTTAGTTTCAAGAATTTTTTAGTTTATGTTTTGCAATCATAGAAGTTTTTCAGTTTGTACAGACAGTTGTCAAGTGGTGGATTAGCAGGTACGAGAATAAGAGGATATGAATACAAGTTCATATTTTCCAAGTTTCAAAGTGTAACTAGGGATTTAGTTTCATATTACTAAGGAGTGAAGGAACATGGTCTGCAGTTCTTTAGTGCCTCGCAAGGAGACACAATCCCTAGATAGAGCCTAATGTTGTAACCTAAATTGACTTCGTAAAAAAATTTCAATTTCTCGAAAAAATTTCTGAGAATTTTTCCAATTTCCTGTCACAATAGCAGTGACATGGCCTCAGCGTGGATATATGTGGCACCAAGGTAGTACCAAGGTAGTAGTGACATGGCCTCGATATGGAAATATGATATTGTATAAAAAAGGATAAACCTAGCAGAATTGCCACATTTAACGGGCTCCATCTCAACTGAAATGGCCTTTAAATCCTTCACAAATAAGTGTTTATTCCTTCTAGTGACCGGTGGTCCAGTGTCCTGGTGGTATAATTTATCGGTGCTCAGTGGTTTAGTGTCCCGGTGGTATAGTGTCCCAGTGGTCTTGGTGGCCAGTTACAAAGTAGAAAGGGTTCAAGATTTTATTCCCTAGTGAGCATTGGTCCAGTTGACCGGTGGTTCATTTTTCTGGTGGTCTGGTTGACCAATAGCCCAATCTCCCAATGGTCTGATGGCCAATGACCCTAAATCTCCTGGTGACCCATTTGTTTTGGTTGACCGGTGGCACATTTTTCCCGGTGACCCAGTGGTCCAATCTCTCGGTGTCACGATTGCTCGATGGATGCACATAGGGTTCTTCACACAGTTGGGAATATGTTAGGAAGCATGTACCATTGTTGACAAAAGTCGACAATGTTTTATATTGGCATAGTTCCAATGTTTTGGTATTCATGATGCCATCATATTCTTGTGCTTGTAGAGATTGGATACTATATAATTGTCAACTCAACATTTGAAAGAACATTTTTTGGATAAGGATTATCGAATAATGAGAACTTGGCCTTACAAGTTGGTGGAAAGGGACAAGTGTCAAGGGACTAACTGAAGAATAAATTCATAGTAACAAACTCATTTTTTCATGGATAGATGAGTCAACTAACTCTTCGAGTTGTCGAGCCCTCCAAAGTTGTCATATCTTTATTCTATTTCAGAAAATTAGTTCCATGATTGGAGGCATGAAGGCAACATTTGTTGAGGTTAAAGGAAACGATCGAAGACTTCTTAGGGGGGTGGAGTTATAGGTTAGGAATTTTAGCAGCAAGGAGAATCATGTCCTTGGTAATGAGCTTGAGAGGCCATTGGCTATAAATTTCTGAATTCGAAGGAATCCTCCATGGATTCACTTCTCATTTCTATAGAGCCTTGTTCTCTTTCTATTTTTTGTATTAAGATTCTCTAAATTCATCTATGTTCTATATTCTATTTTTGTAATTTGCAGTGAGAACAATATATTTTGGAAATGACAATTTGGTACAACTTCCATTGTTGTTATATATGTCTTTATCGATTTGATGATTGTTTCATATTCAATAGATATATATTTGTACACCTACAAGTTATTTGTATAAGTGTTATGTTGTTGGATTCATGGTTTATGCCCAACTCATGCATTTATCTACTGTTGGATTCATTTAAATGCATGGAAAATCATCTTTTCTTCATCTCAACCTCACAGGGATTTCCTTACTCATTGTTAGGTCTGAGATTAAATGTTCATCTCTTTTATTCCACCTATCATTACTAGCTATCGTGCTCTGCTAAATGAGACTATGTGCCTAATGGAAAGGCCTTTGGTATGAGATATTTACAATCTTTATTTCGAGTCTGTTGTCATTTTATCCTCAACCCTATTTTTCCTTTTCTCTATCATTTAAATATAGTATCTCGAGCTTAATGTTGAAAGTTGTTGCTTAGTGATAGTAAGAAATCACCTTTCTTGAATTGGATGAGGGATCCCCCTTTGGTCTAATAGCCATGTTGTGGCTTAAAGTATGTTTTGAAATTCCTTGGAATAGTTCCTAAGAAGTCAAGAACATCTCAAGGTTAAACAGTCGCATTGTGTCATCGACTCTCTTGAGTTTATGATGCCAGGTCCTCATTTTGTCGTGCTATATGTTCCAAGGAAGTTAATCCTTAGTCATCCATTTGCTATCTGGTTGACCATTCGAATCGGTCATCCCTATGTCAATGATTCTATCATTTCACATAGCATCTTAGTGTATGTTTCATGTCGATTGATGGGGGATACATTAGGGACCTCCTTCAATGGATATCTTCCCACCAACTTCAACACATCATCTAGGAAAGAGATATAGAAACTAGCTAGTACCTTGAAGCTTGTAGTCCTTAGTGGAAGGCTTCCTCACAATTGAAAATGGGTTTACCTCATTGACTATGAATTGATTGATTCTACAAATGTTCAAAATCAAATCCTCTATTCACACTTTCTATATTGTTCTAGGTACCTTGGGGTCCATTTACATCATTGGTGGCCCCCCTCGCATCTATTAATGGTATACCTCAATGACCAGTAATCAAATGATTTATACCATGCTTGACATCATCTCATTTATTTGCATGACATAGAATTGTACCATAGGGGTTGAGACAATGACCTTGGGCCTAGGGGCACATCACTCATTCCTACTACCCCTCCCAAGTTGCAATGGCTTATATCACTTTTGTAGAAGTACTTTGAAGACTATGGGAGTAGTATCATTGGTGCATGCATTCCTAATACTCACTCTGACATAGATCCACATTGTATTTTCTCGTGGCTATGATTCCTTTTGACATGGATCCAATGTGTATTTTCATGGCCATGATATTGCATTTTATTACATGGATACACAATGTATTATGATGGTGGCCATGTTTTATTTCTATTTCGAGCATGAGTATGCCTACCTTAGGGATGATCCATATATGTTTGGTTGATGTATGGTTCTAGGTATTCATTGTTTCCATTCTCTTTAACTCTTTCCTTATGCCACCTCACATTTAGAATTATTGTAATATGTTTCGTCCATCCATTCCTCTATTGAACTCACACATTAGGGGGAAACGGTTTCAATTATATTTTCCACCCTAGGGGCACATATATGACCTTCTCAAAAAGTGTACTAAAGTATACATACACATGTACCTAACATGGGTTTCCAAAACCGTGGGAAAATACCTACCATGTAATACAATGGGAAAATACCATGGGTTTCCAAAACCATGGGAACAAACCTATCTTGTAATAACATGGGTTTCCAAAATCATGGGATCATAAAAATTCCTATTTACTAGGAGGAAGAGCACTACATTCCTTTATTTTATGAGATAATACATATTTCATGAATAAAGAGCACACTTGAGTGAGAATAATATTCCCCTAATATTGTAGCATAAATTTCCAACACATGCATTGATGACATGATTGGCCTTTCCATTTCCCACTTGTAGACCTTAATCCCCCTTTCCTTCTCTGGATTCATAAAAAAAAACATATTTTTTTACATATACGCTCTCTACTAGCTATGTAAGGTGAGTAAATACACATGTTACTCCATTACAGGGCACATACACCTTAATTTTATTCAAAAAAATATTTTTTTGCATATTTTTGGGCGAGGTTCATGGGCTCACCCGGTTCCTGACCCCTTATTCCCCGCACACAACTGTTTTTAACCACTCCAACCCAGGGATGATTTTAAGGATGGAAATTTATATTAAAAGGTATAAACCTAGGCTAATCTTACTAGTCCTTAATATGCAAAATGTAAAATGTTTGGCGATACTTTTGTAAAAATATTCAAATTTATAAGGATTTTATATAGTTTCTATAAAATTTTGGCGATTTTTAAGGTAAAATAATTTTATTCTATAGAATTTGGGAGAATTGTTTTTAGAAAAAATGGAAATTGGTGAATCGTGTTTTGGGAAAAAACATGGAAAATTAGCCCATTTGTGAAATTTAGCCCCTAAAATCATCTATGCGAGACCAACCACTTGGAGAGGGTATAAAATGTGCCTAAGGCTAGAGGAGAATAATAATCATACTTGAAGCATCATAATTCTATCATTTTCTTACCATGTTTGCAAGCCCTTGTTCCCATGTTGATTTATTCCCTTAGACCTAGAAACCCTATTCCTAGCCTTCCTTGCTCCACATATATAGTCAAGAAGAATCACATTCATATTCTTGGGAATTGTACAAGCATTGAAGTCAAAGGTACTATCTATGGTCAATGGCCTGGGTGGAGGGACTTGAATTTTGGTTCCGAAGAAATGATGCAATAGATACAAGTGGTAACTACCTTTGTCTTGTTGTTCATCGATAAAGAGACCTCATTCCCATCAATTATTTGTGTTTTAATGCATGTTGTTTATGTTTACGCATTCAAATTATTAAAACACTAATTGATTTAATTTCTTTACTTTCAATCATTTTTTTAGAGTTAGTTATCATATAAATACCCCCTTTGTAGTTGTCAACTTGATTGTTTTGCAGGTGATCAAAGGGACGGTTTGGAGGGAGTGTTGAAGCAAAAAGTTTTCAACCATGGGATCTATTATCCCCTATCCTAGGGATAACTAAGGAGATCATGCCTCGAATCCCACAAATCCTAGACATGGAGTGTCGAGAGCCAGACAACTTGAGCTTGGTCCTAGAGGGTCCATCTTTTCTTCAGTGCAACTCGTTTATCAACAACATCAACATCCATCCCACCAGCCTGGTCCTGAAGTAGCAATAGGTCTTTCTCCATGAGGTAATGAGTCTGGGTATCATGGTATGTGTCACTCTGATTTTTGAAGCACTTGAATATGTTGCACTGAACTCTTGTTCATTTCATAACGCTTGCTTGGAAATTATGCTCTTTAACTTGTTCATACCTGGAAGGGTGACAGAAATCCCTAGTAAGTTGGCTCCCCTTTAGGATGAGTTGTCACTAGGTGGGTCTATTGAAGGTCATCATCCATTCCTTCCATACTTACCAATTTTCATCATTATTCCTCTCATCTTCCCCTATCTTGGTTCGGGCATTGGGTTTGCCACACTAGGAAGGGTTGTACCTTGCCTTGTGGAAAGAAGGGGCTAAAGGCCTAGAGGGTAATAGTAGCCGGCAAGAGTTAAAATCCAAAAATGAAACCTTTGAGATGATTCACCTAGGGATTCTCGAGAAAACAATTAAAAGCTTCTCAGTAAGAAAAGGGGACCCGTAAGATAAAACAAAACCCAAGGTACTAGTTGGTGGATGGGAGGTCTCATCATGAGTCGACCTATTAGGTCCATGGGCATGTAACATTATGACACTACCATATATCTGGTCACCAAACCAGGGTAGTGGATCTTGGTGGCATAGCCAAGGGAAAGGGGGTCTCATCACGAGCCAACCTTCTCATTTTTGTGAAATGCTTGTGGGTAACACTGTCACCTCTGGTCACCACACCAGGATAGTGTCCCCTAGCTTTTCCCTTGAAAACAAAAAAAGATCAAAAGAAATAAGACTAAGAATAAAAACCATTGAATGGGCTAGGAAACAATGGCATCCATGATAAGGTGCATCTCTCCCTCTGCAAAGGCACCCACAAGCAAGACCTGCATTTCCCTGTTATCACTACACCCTCTACCCAAACATTTCCCCTACACCATTTCACACACTTACATGACCTAGATTGGCTCTCACTTGGGAAACACCCAAAAATTGAGGAGGATTATCCCAATCGGACATCCCGAGACTCTCTCCAAACCTGACTTGTTAAACTACATAACGTCTTTGAGCATTTGTCTGAGTAAAGGGGGAGTTTAATGCACATGTTTGGGTAATTTGATTATTGGATGTGATTGACATTGTTATGATCCTTGTGACTTATGAGCCCATGGAGGGTTTACTTTTTGTTGTTGCAGGACTTTTCTCGGTGGACAGGTACATATGGGGAGATGATTAACTCGGACCTCCATGGGGATAAAATCCCACAGATGAATGTTGTGACCCCAGCCAGGGGCATAGAGATGTCATAGACTTGCACCAGGAAGAAAGAAGGAATTTTCACCAGAGACACTCTGGCAGACCTAGACCTAGAGGGATATTTCTCTTCCACCTAGAAGTTGGCCTTGGGAGGCCCATGACGTCACCTTTGTTACCCTAGACATCACCCAGCGTCGTGATTGGCATTATGGAGGCAGTTGTGTGCTAATTGGCACATGTGGCATCATCCAGGGGCTTGGCATGCCTAACGTTTTGTAGATGAGGCCCAATGTTCCACTCAAGAGGCTCAACATCACCCTAGAAGGGCATGACGTCACCTCTAAAAGTGATTTTAGGGTTTAATTAAAGACATTTATGTAAAAACTAGATTTTTGATGTAATTTGGCCATGTCAGCCTTTTGATGACCTGATTTTAATTAAAGGTCATAATCATTGTATAAATAGAGAGAGAAAACTCTCATTGTATCATCATTCACTCATCACACAAGTGGTGGTCTGAAATTCGACCCTCTTTAAGGGTTATTGGCTGAAATTAAGTGGTGCGCAACTTTTGGGGAGGCAAATCTTGATGTATTTTGGCACATTTTCATGTGGAGGATCTTCAACTAGGGTTTCTGCTTGATTATTCTTGGTGAAGTAAGTAGAAAATATGCATTTCTTTATTGTGAATGAATGCTTATGGTGAACTTACTTGTTTCATGTCAAAGATTATGAAATTGCTTGCTTGAAACCCTAGGAGAAAGACATATGTTACTATATTTTTCTCTTTAATCTTCCACTTGCTAAGATTTCTTGAAATGCACCTATCTAGAAGTAGATACTAGAGACCTACCATTGTGTCACTCTAGTAACCCTACTTCATTGCCTGTTGCATATTTTATTTCAATTTTTCTAAGGAAAAGAGAAATCACTAGGGCCTAATTTTTATTACTTTCTAGCAATTATCTCTAGGACCTGGATTTTTTAGGCCTTGGGCTACCAACACCTCTCTCATCCTCTCCATCTCCTTTGGATAAATATTATCATTGTTATTTCCCCCTAAGAGTTGTTGATGCCATCATTGACTCCATTACCCTAGAAGACACTAGTCTACCCATTACAAATGTTGATCAGAAAATCTTCTCTTGAACACCTACTAACTCCTACTAACCTTAGATTAGCCTAAATCACTAACCTACTTGTTGTTGTTGAAAAATATTACTACATCCATCTAATAACAGAAAATTAACCATAAAAGTGATATGTTATGCTAGCTAGACATTGCTAAAACTGCTTGTGACTATCTATTATCAATTTGCCTAGTTAAAGCTATTATTTCAAGTCTTTTACCAAGAATTTTGAAGCATAATTATTGTGGCTGTTACAAAATTATCATTTGATGTTATAAGCTGTTATACTGCTGCAATTTTATATCAGCTAGTACATATCTTAAGAGTTCATTGTCTTATGAAGAACTAATATCATTTTGGTACTTGGAAAGTGCCCCTTTTTGCTTTGTTGTCTTGTTCTAGGTAGGTACACAATAATATTATTTTGCTTCATCTTCAATAAGACTTAAATAACCATTTTACCTTGAGTGACATGTGAGAGGGAAGGGATATTCTTGGATCATTTTCCTTATCCTTCTCAAAACCTCAGGTCGCTAGGGACGTATCCCCCAGGGTACTGCAACATACTCCTAAATAGAAAGGGATTTCCTATTAAGGTGACAGTGATAGGTCATTCCCAGTTACACCAATTTTGTATCCACTTGCCTTGGGATTTGGGCAAGTACAAATTATGCAATAATAGGATCATCATCAAATGTAGGAAACCCATTATGCTTCTTTCTTCCTTACTACTAGCTAGTTACAAAATTACTTGGTTGCAATTATGAGTTTGAAATCACTCTTTAAAGGTCATCGCTTTGTTTTGGATTTAACCCATAGCCATATGAAAATTTCTTCGTAACAAAACTGACAAATCCACTGGGGATTGTCTCCTTTGTTGGATTAGCTATAGGTGATTTCATTTGTTTTTCTTGTTTGTCTAGTTTTTCTTGTCTTTACTGAGTAGTTTAGTGCTTTAGAGTTTTGTTTGTGCCTTTGCAAGCCTTCTGCCCCTCTCTTTTAGTATTTCTAGAAGGTTTAGGGTTGTATACATGACCTACTATGTAGACAAGTGTGTACATACACACTTTACCTTTGAGAAAAGTGTGTACATGTGCGTTCTTCTCTATGCACAGTCGCGTACATCTCCCGAGTAAGAGTTTTTCAACTCTTCTTAGAATTTATAGGAGTTTTGCTTAGTTTTCTAGGATATTTCAGGGTCCTTTGGCTCTCTATAACATGCTACCGGTTTCAGAAATCACTTAAGTTAGTTAATTTCATAAGGAAAAGAAAACAAATATTTAGTTCCATTGATTATTGCTTCAAGCTTAGTTTGGTAGTGTGAAGGTTCTTTTGCCGAGTCTTTTCTTTCTTGGGTTGTTCTAGTAGCCCTTGTCTAAAAGACTCTATTTGAGTCCTTTCTATCTCTCTACCTTAACTTTACTTGTTCAACTAGAAAAAGAAAAATTATACTAGTTTTTCATTTTCGCTTTGCTTCAATAACCATAAAATAAAATAAGAAGTTTGCTTTGTCATTTTATTTTAGTATTTACCCTTTTTATCTCTGAAAAGAAAGTTCTTTTCCTAGCATTATTTCTTCTCCTTTGTGCATTGATTTCAAAAAGCATACTTGCATTCTTGAAAAATTTTGAGTTTTCGTTGGTATTGGTCATAGTTTTGTGTGAAAAGGAAAATATTTAGTTTTTCTTGTTTTGAACAATTGCATTGAATTCAAAGAAATGATTACATCAAAATTTTCATTGCATCTAGAGTATAAGCTTTCATTACTCATTTACATTGAAATTGAAGTGCATTGCATTTGAAAGTTAAAGAGCTTGCATGTAGAAGTGTTCTTGTAACACCTTTTTCCATTGAAGAATTAGCTTTTCTTTTCTTAACAATAATGTTCTTAAATATTTCAATTTTTGCCCAGTCTCAAAAACATCACTAGTTTCACATCCATCAACCTTTGAGTAACAAGACTGATAAAAATTAATGCGTAATATAAAATCAACTACACTTTTGTTTTTAGGGTTCACAAACTAGTCTAGTTTAGGGCCTTGGATTAGGATTGGAGATATGACTCTCCAAGGCCATTGAATGAACATAGGAGTCTAACTTAGGGAGAGTAAAAATCCAATTTTCATATAGGTATAGCCGAGAGCCTCCTNTTTTCATTGCATCTAGAGTATAAGCTTTCATTACTCATTTACATTGAAATTGAAGTGCATTGCATTTGAAAGTTAAAGAGCTTGCATGTAGAAGTGTTCTTGTAACACCTTTTTCCATTGAAGAATTAGCTTTTCTTTTCTTAACAATAATGTTCTTAAATATTTCAATTTTTGCCCAGTCTCAAAAACATCACTAGTTTCACATCCATCAACCTTTGAGTAACAAGACTGATAAAAATTAATGCGTAATATAAAATCAACTACACTTTTGTTTTTAGGGTTCACAAACTAGTCTAGTTTAGGGCCTTGGATTAGGATTGGAGATATGACTCTCCAAGGCCATTGAATGAACATAGGAGTCTAACTTAGGGAGAGTAAAAATCCAATTTTCATATAGGTATAGCCGAGAGCCTCCTCTAACACAAGAGTTAAACACAAGGTCACATAAATAAGAGTTGAGGAGATTACCGCTCCGAGACTTGACCAAGCATAGTAGATTGCTCATATATGGGGGTATCGTTAGTTCCTACACCTCTCTATGAGGTATCTATTTTGGAGCTTCGGGTGTAGCTATTTCGCCCATATGTTTGATCTTGACTATCAATTGTATCCCCTAGAAGTTGACTGCAGGTTGGTAGCTTTAATAGCCTTTCCTAGGTTCCACAATGGTGACTGGGGGTTTCTCATGGTACCTAAGGCATACGTCGTATCACACTATCAGTACACCTAGAGGGTGACCTATGAAGTGAGGGTTGCTTTCACTAGGTAGGGATTTTATGTGGAGGTCGGGGTAACTGCTTCTCACTCCTTTGTTCTTCGGTCATGGGACTTAATCAACTTGTTCTATTTTCCGAAAGGGAATTTTTCCTAACTTCTTTGTTGCTTTAGTCTCGAGACCCAATCCACCCAAGTTAGGGTATTGAAGAAGTGTTTCGTGTGTGGTGTTTCCTTAGGGAATTTTCATAGTCATGTGTTATGTGCGTGTAATCAACCTTAGCAAGTTAGTTGGTGGTTATCTTGAATCATTGATGTAAAGTGGTTGACCAATCACTTCATCAATCTCAAAGGGTCTAAGGCCTTTCACTAATAAGAGTAAATTCTCCACTGCCTCCTCTGAGGCGTCGACTAGACCAATCTTTTGCTTTCTGTTGATTGGTCCCATTGATATATTGTAGCCTAATATTTCAAAATCAAATGCTTATGCACTGAAGGTTACATGTATTTCAAGTCTAACAAAGTTGAAGGCTTTGTTAGACCTTGGAACCCTCTGTTAACTAGGCCATGCGATCCAATTTTAGTGCATCTTCTGAATTTAAGTTGGGTAACACTGGAAATTTTCCTCTTCAGTGGTATGTTATGGACAATACCTTGAATGTGTTAGGGTCGGGAGTCCCTTCAACCCCCACTTCGACTATAGTTGGGGGAGGGGTCACCCCCCCTCACCCTTCTTCCCAGGCGACTAATGTGAATCAAGCCATGATGGCTATGTCTGTCAGTAGCTCAATGTCGTTGATTATTGGGTCCACTCAGCCTTTGAGTGCAACTCCATCACTATCGTCTATTTCTAATGCCTTTTCATTTGGGATGTTGTCGATAGGCATGCAAAATGTTTCAACTAGTTCTCAATAGATCACTCAGAACCCTAGCTTTGGGGAAGGGAGTTCTACAACTCTCTTGCAAGGTTGTCCTTAGAGTGGGGTGCATATCCCTCCTTCAATCCCCTCACTCGAAAGGGGTCTTTCCCATATTTTGGGCCTAATCCCTTTGTGGGATGGAGTGTTTTGATGAGCGAAGGATTTGATCCTCCAACACGCCTTCAACTTATAACCCCTTCACTTTTTTTGGTAGTTTCAGGAGCAACCGTTTCCCTTCATCTGGGATGTCTACAGGGGGAAACCCTTTCCAAAGTTAGAGGAATCCTGCACAAGGGACCTTCCCTTCACAAGGGATGTCAGAAGGGGGAAATCCTTTTTTACTCTTATGGAAACCTGTTGGGTGGAAGCTTTTCTCCCTTTGGCCAGACACCTCATGGTTTTTATCAAAACCCTGGACCAGTCAACAAGCTCTTCTTGGAAATCTATTGCAAGTTACAACCCATGATTTCCTTTTCCAGTTGCAATTCAACTTGGGGCTCCCATCCTCTGTAGTTGGAATTCAATGCCACAACTGAGGATTCCCTTTTTGGAAACATTAAACTTTCCAGATTGATCAAAACTAATAAATGACCCGATGTGTCATGATCCGAATTGGCCCTCGGTCCCCACCAAATTACCCTCAAACATTCCTAAGTTCGAAGTAAAACCTAGTGAGGATCTGGTCGACCATATCACAACATTTCGCCTATGGTTCTTGTCAAATTCTTTGAACAATGACTTCATTCAATTACGATTCTTTCAATGCACTCTTACATGATTTTTTATGAAGTGGTACATCGAATTGCATGAGTTAGCTTTTCACACCTTTCACGATTTGTAACGCCCCTCCTTGCCTAACTCTTTTTTGACACAAATTATAAGGTTAACCCGAGTGTTGACTAAAGAGTATAGTGACTTTGTTTCTAAACATTTTTCTTATATTTTGTGACTTGATCTAAGTGATGTAGGACATTGGACACCTAAAGGGGATACATGTGGATATGGTTGTTGGGAGAACTCCAGATTGGGAATCAAACAGTGAATACCCGTGGAGGGTAACGGGTAATAGTGAACAATTAATTATTTGATGCTTATACGACATCGACCTACATGATATATGCATGGTTGTTGCATGTGCAGGATACAAGGCAAGCCTTGCCAACAGATGGGTGTGGGCCATAACAAGTAAATCCTTAATGGAGACATGGAGTCTCAACTGAGACGTGGAGTCTCAACTGAGACGTGGAGTCTCAACTAAGGCACGAAGTTTCAATAGAGATGTGAAGTCTCTAATTGCAGAATATAATGGATATGTGGAGTCTCAAATGAGACACAGAGTCTCAATAAAGACGTAGAGTCTCTAATTGCAAAATGTAATGGAGACATGGAGTCTCAACTAAAATGTGGAGTCCCAATTGAGACGTGGAGTCTCAACTAAGATGCAGAGTCTCGATAAAGACATGGAGTCTCTAATTGTAGAATATATGGTCTTATGATTAGGGGGCATGCAGTAAGGTGGGATGACCTTACTCCCCAAGTAGTTAATTCTTCGAGATGTCGGACTAAGCTAAGGTAAAAAATTTAAAAACACATCATGGTTGAATTAATTTAACTACTCACTTTTAGGGGGCTCCTCAACATATTAATATTTTATTAAAAACTTGAATGAATAATTAAAGGAAAATGAAATAAATAAGAAAAAAAAGGCATTGACACCTCACAAGAGGGTGATTAATAATAAAGAAATTATAAAATTAAACAAATAAGAAAAATGGCTAATATTGCATCGAGGGGGGTGAGGTGGCTAGCCTTACTAAGCCTTTAAATAGACAACGAAATCCATGGTTTGCGGAAACTTGAGAGAACATTATAGAAACGCTGCAAAAATTCTGCCAACCAAATGATACATGAGATACAGAGAGGAAATATAGCATTACTAATATGGATGTTTACTAGTGGATGATAAAATCCAAGCTAAGTACATTCTGCAAATAAAAATTGGTTATGAACCCACATCGCTCAGGGTCTCACGGAAGGAAGTTTTCCCTAAGTATGATTGGGAGGAAACTAGTTGGCACTATGAGAGTTGGCAATAGGACAAAAAATTGGAGCTGTTGGGTGGAACATACATTACTAAAATTAAAGATACTACTTAATTTTATTTCTATTTAAATTGAGTGTATTTCCAAGTTTGCTTTTGTACATATTTGGTCACATATGTTTAATGTTGCCACTAGGGAGTTAATGGGTTAGATTTATTTTATTAACCCATGTTTGCAATGTTATTGTTGTCCCAATGTCATTGAGAACATTGGTTCTCTATAGCAGAAAATTTGTTATCAAAGGAGGGTCTTGAATCCAGGTATAAATTCCTTACTCATGTCTGAAAAAAGTTGTCATAAGGATTCTTAGATCTGTGTAGAATTCCTTTTGGGAACACATATATTATGATAATTCTTTTGAAAACACATGTATTAGCATTATAGAATACAAGTGTGGCTTGAAAATAAATATACTATAGCTATGGATTGCGTTGGGTTTTCTGTTAACGAATGAACAGGTTATCTTGGATTTCACAGATTAAATCATTGATTGGAACCCTTCCAATTGAATTTATGGTTGTGATTTTCCTCATAGAATTATATGGTCTTGAATCTATGTTGCTGAGTTATATATATATATATATATATATTTTGATGATCCGGGGGAGTGATGCATCATTGGATTGGATTGCATTTCTCTATACTCTAACAAAACTAGCGATTTTTCTGCATACGCTTTTCTTTTCAACGCCGGTTAGGAGGTTAAATCACTCAACCACGTGCATGCCCAGATGATCACGGCCGAAGTTAACACTTTCATGACTACCAAGCTTGTGAACAAATATACCATGTGCGTAAGTATGGAGTTTGCGCGCCAAGTGTTTGACGAAATGTGTGAACGAAATGTTTTACCTGTGGGACGTTTTGATTAAAGGATACGATAAAAATGGAACTTGACAAGAAGCTCTTGGATATTATCTTGGTATTTAGTTTAGTGGGTTATTGTTTATGATTGGGCTGTTACATTATGGTATTAGAGCACGGTTCTGACAAGTCTATTGTATTGTGGAGGGATTTTTTTTTTAAACCACCAGTTCTGATGCAACGGACTAACAATTTATAATTCATTTTAGATATTTATTTAACCAAAAACGTAATCTACAAACTTTTAAGGAAGTGAAGTTATATTTAAATTGCCAAAAAGCCCAACCTCTCAGGATACTATAACACACCAAGTTTTTGATAATTGTATTTTCGTGTACATTGCATCAGATTTCTTAAATTTATTGCATATGTTATATTTGTGAGCATAGATAGAGAGAGGGGTGCCTGGTTAATTATATGTATTGTTTCAAGCATCATAGATTACAGAAACATACACACTATATATAATGTACAAACTAACACAAATCTATTAACTTGTTTCTGTCACCATAAATCATGTAGCAAAGAGCAAGGCAAAATACGTTCTAAATCCTAATAAATCATGTAGCAAAGAGCAAGGCAAAATACGTTCTAAATCCTAATTCTCAGGTTCAGAGCCCTTGACCACTGAATCCAGGCTGTGAATGATGTGAACAGTAATGAGAATTTGCTAATCGGGACAAAGTTGTTGCTTACTATGGTTGAATCTAATTAAAGTGCCTTCGTGGGAATTGTGGAAGTTTATGGGCCCGCTGGATATGCTTTATCTGTGGTTGTAAATGCAGGACTGGAGGTAAGATTTGGATTTATCAATGTTGTTGTGTTACTTACACTCTATTAGTCTTTTCGATTACAGCCAACCTTAATAGCATGGTTTTGTTTATGCTTACAAAGACAGAAAGGACAACAATTTGTTTTGAAAGTGAAATGGAGTAAAACTCACACAAGAACTTTCTTGTTAAAATTATGAGATGTTGTTTTGAAGAAAAGTGATAGGAATCAAATGTGTATGTAGAAGCATTATAAAAGGCTAGGCGGTTCTGTATGATGTATTTGCTAAAAAAATGTGCACAACGTAATTATTCACACTACCCAGAATAGCCCTGCAAAAGTTGCATATCGTACACTTATAGCGTTAAAAATATCACCAGACATTTGTGTGTATGTGTTTAAGTTATAAATATTCTTATAGCAAAAATAGTTTAGGAAGGTACTGAACTTTTGATCTTCCCATGCCACTTAAGAAACGAGGATGAAAACCGACTCCCAACACCTGGATACCGGGGAAGCAAAGGCAAGCTTCGTTCAAATTAATCAATGAGAAATACGAAGTATATATATGATACCATACAATTTAGAAACGGTTGGAAACTAATCCTCCGCAACTAATCTCCATTATCTCTAAGTCTTCCCTTTAATGGCGAAAGGATTGACATCCACACCTTACATCTCTCTAAACAGTTCAAATTTGATCTTCCCAAGAGGCTTAGTGAAAATATCAGCAGCATTTTCACTAGTATTACAATACATTAAAGAAACGTCATTAGATTGCATCTTTTCTCGAACAAAATGGAACTGAGTATCAACATGTTTTTTCCTTGAATGATAAACTGGATTATTTGCCAACTTGATTGAGTTCTGGTTATCACATTTGATTATCATAGCTTTCCTTTTCTCTTCTCCAACATCTTGAAGTAGTCTTCTCAACCAAACATCGTCACAAGTTGCTACACACAACGCTTTATATTTTTCCTCAATGGATGACAAATATATAGTAGGTTGCTTCTTACTGCTCCATGAAACAATCCCAGATCCAATGCCGAAGGCATAATCTGTAGTAGATTTCCGATCATCCGGATTTCCAGCCCAGTCTGAATCTGAGTAACATGTCAGCTCAACATCGAATGAATCAGTGTATTTAATACCATAATCAATTGTGCCTTTGAGATACCTGAGTACCCCTTTCGCTACATTTCAATGGCTTTCTAGAGGTTTTTTCATAAACTGACTTAACACACTAACATAGTATGCTATATCAGGTCTGGTTGTAGTGAGATAGTTCAAGCTTCCCACCATCTGTCTATACACTGTGTCATTTACCTCCTTCGAACCATCATCACAATAAAGTTTCGTGTCCTGCTACATTAGAACATGAAAAACTTTACACTGATCCATTTTAAACCTCTTAAGTACTTCTCTGACATATTTACCTTGAGACACAAAGGTTTGACCAACATTTCTCCAAACTTCAATACCTAGGCAGTAATGTAACTCACCAAGATTTTTCATTTCAAATACCTGTGACATCTGCTTCTTAATTCCACTAATCAATTTTTCTGAATTTCTTGTAATAATTAAATCATCAACATATAAGGAAATCAATACAGCATGCCCCTTTTCATTAAACTTGGTATACATATTTGGATCACTTTTGCTCCTCATAAAAGGCTGCTGAAGAAAGAAGGAATCTATCTTCTCATACCATGACCTAGGTGCCTGTTTCAGTGCATGCAATGCTTACTTTAATTACACACTAAATGTTCCTGACCACTTTTCACAAACCCCTCTAGTTGAGCAAGGTAAATCTCCTCCTTTAACTCACCATTCAAAAAATAAGACTTTACATCTAATTGGTGAAGCTTCCAATGGTATTTTGTAGCTAGTGCAATTAACATTCTTATAGTGTTTAATTTAGCTACTGGTGCAAATGTTTCTACATAATCAATGCCCTCTTTCTGTGAATACCCTTTTGCCACCAATCTGGCTTTATATTTATTTATACTACCATCTGCTTTGAATTTAGGTTTGTATATCCATTTACATCCTATGAGATTTTTATCTTTAGGCAATTCAGTCAATTCCCAAGTTTTGTTTTTCATTATAGAGTCATATTCTTCCTCCATTGCTTTTCTCCACTCTTCATGTTCATTAGCTTCATTAAAACTCATGGGTTCTATGACATTTGAAATATTA
>SNQJ01S0027696.1:4467-45235 GCA_010110895.2 Picea sitchensis
CGAAAAGAAGAATGAAGAAAATAGAAAGAGTTATGCAGAAGTACTCAAAGGAAGGAATCATGGTCAACCAGAATCTAAGAAAACTATTGAAGATACATCTTCAAGAAGACCATCCATGCTCAAGCCACAAAGACGCTTCAATCATAATCATGATCAGTCAAGGAAAAAATTCACAAGGACTACGCCATAAAGAATATCATTCACTCTTGGGGATGCAAATTTGTTTTATGGTTGTTGTTTTTATTGTACTAACTTTGGACATAAGGTTGCATATTGCAAGGATTATAAAAGAAATGTTCAAGAAAGAAATGCCTATGTGGCCCCACATAACATTGAATGTTACAAATATCATAATTATGGACACATAGCTAGTGATTGTAGAAGCATGATAGATACTTCCATGAAAGAGAAAAATGACATCAGATGTAAGAGAGTATGGATAAGAAAACACGAAGAACATGTGAACAACTACCAGGTCCCAGAGATTGCAAGATTGGAAATAAAACGAAATGAAGAAAAATCTACAGAGAAAAAAAAAGTTGTGAGATAAAGAAAGGTTTGGAAAACAACTGAAAGAAAAGAAGGACATGTAAATAAGGAACATGTTCAATAGATTGTAATTTCATGCATTGTAGTGAAAGATGAATCCAGAAACATAAAGAAAGAAGTCAGAGCTCAGAGAGATGATGAATCTACCAATGAAGATGATGATGAATACACATCAGAGAAATAATTGTTCTGAGCCATTTGGCTTAGAGACTCCCAGGTAACATGAATATTAGGCAGGGGGAGTCCATGCAATAGTTGTGATAGACCAAATAACCATCCTTTGATAAGCTTGCAGAGTTTGAATAGATAGATCCAAAGTAGTAAGTTAGCATAATTACAATCAGTTGTCGTAGTGAATACTTCATGATAGTACAATGATAAATGGGTCAACATTATGGAAAATGTGTAGTAGATTCTTGGACATTATGGACGAATATGGATTCATAAGAACATTTAGCAGGTTTGGACAAATATATTACAGTGGACGAGAGCATGGATTCATAGATTGGTGCAAAGAGTGGTCCATAGACAAAGGAGCATTATCATAATGGATGATAATTACACATGAAATGACTCGAACAATGCTACTGGATTCAAAATTGAGAGATATTTTTTGGACACATGCAGTGCATACAACAGTTCACATTCAAAATAGAGTAATGCTCAGAAAAAACAATAACAAAACTTCCTATGAGATATGGAAAGGAAGACCAGCAAATGTGAAGAACTTCATAGTATTTGGAAGAAAATGCTACATCAAAAGAGAATATGGAAGAATGATAAAGTTTGACTCTCATGTGGACAAAGGGGTACTTGTTGGTTACTCAAGTACAAGGAAAGAATACAAGTGTTACAATTTGAGGTTGAAAAAAGTTGTGGAAAACATCAATATAACAATTGATGAAACAAGTGGACAAGAATTAAAGGAAGAAGAAAATGAATCAATGGAACAAATTTATGAAGAAGAAGCAAAATATGAAGAAGAAGTATACATCAAACAACCATAAGGATTTCATTTGCCAAAGAACACAAATTACATGTGCAAATTGAAGAAGAACTTGTATTGTCTACAACAGGCTCCTAGAGAATGGTACTCCAGATTGAATAAATATCTACAACATGCAGGGTTCAGAAAAGGAAGTGCAGAAAATAACCTCTACATCAAGACACATCAAAACAATTAAGGAGTTTTTATTTCTCAAACTAAGTATACCAAAGAAAGGCTAAAGAGGTTCGGAATGGAAGATTGAAAACCAGTTATCACTCCTATGAAAACCAGTTGCAAGTTGAGAAAATATGATGATTCAAAGTATACAGATTAGAGGGAATACAGGACAATGATTGGTAGCTTACTATATGTGAAAACATCCAGACTAGATGTAATGTAGGAAGTTGGACAGGTGGAAAGATTTCAAGAAACACCAAAGGAATCACATGCATTAACAGTGATTTTCGAATATCTCAAAGGAACAACAAAATTTGGATTATGGTATCCAAAAGGAAAGGATATATCACTTATTTCCTACACAAATGAATATTGATCATGTTTCATTAATGACCGACGAAGCACCAGTGGAGCAATGTTCTACTTGGGTGAGTGTTTAGTATCATTGCTAAGCAAGAAACAATCATCAATATCCTTATCTACAACCGAAGAAGAGTATATTGTAGCAACAACATGTTGTACACATGTTCTATGGATGAAACAAACTTTGACAGATATACAGGTTGAGTATGATGAGCCCATTCCAATCTGTTGTGATAATACAAGTGCAATCAATATATAAAAAAGCCCCATGATGCAATCCAATACAAAGCACATTCCAATCAAGTATCACTTTCTACGGGAACAAGTTGTAGAGAATAACATCAATGTTGAATATGTGGGCACAAAAGAACAAGTGGAAGACATATTTACATAACCACTTCCACGAGAAGCCTTTGAGTATCTTCACAACAAACTCAGAGTAATTTCTACTCCAAAAAGAATGCTTTTAAATGCTTATTTTATATGTCTTAGATTTACATGAGGAAGCACCATAAAGAGGACAGTTCAGGTTGGCAGATCATTTCAAGAAGCGTTTAGTCAGGGGGAGTATCCCTAAGGACAGTTTAGTTAGGGGGAGAAACCCCAAATGGAAAGATACATTTTCCATTGATGACAAAGGGGGAGAGATTTATCATATGCAGAGCACAGAGGCATGGTTCCAGGCATACCGATGGTCATAGGGGAGCATGAGTGATATGACTTCAGTATTGCATGACATGACTTTACTATTGCATCAAAGTGATTCCATCAATGAAAAAGGGAGAGATTTTTTATTAATTGGGTTGGTTGTCATTGATGTCAACCCTTGAATAAAGTCCGATAGAAAATTCTGGTAGCACAAAGGCTTGGGAAATGGAACCAAGTTTGTATAATGGATAATGGTATGAGTTTTGATATATTTGTAGGTAATACTATTCTATATGGATAGTACATGTCATGCCATTTTCGGTGGTATGTGTAACATCACATAACTACTCACGGTTACAAAGTTATGGCCATGTGAAGTTGGAGAACCTTCATGAGTCATCTAGAAGCCCCAAAAGGTCAAAGTAGTCAAAGTGGTTGCAAAGAAAAAATTATTTAAATAATAAAGTGAAGTGATGAGTGTACTATAAGTCAAAGTGGATGCAAAAAAATTATTTAAATAACAAAGTTAATGGAGAAATTACTAAGTGGACAAGTGGTTAGAAGTGGGTTAGCCCTAAAGTAAGGAAAGTGGTTTAACAAATTTTAGAAGGTAAATAATAAAGTGAAGTGATGAGTGTACTATAATTCAAAGTGGATACAAAAGAGATTATTTAAATAATAAACTTAATGGAGAAATTACTAATTGGACAAGTAGTTAGAAGTGGGAGAGCCCTAAAATAAGGAAAGTGGGTTAAGATGGTTAGAAGGTAACCCCTTGAGTAAGCTACATAAAAGTATAAATAAGAGGCAAGGGTCTCTCATTCAAATCACACTTGAATATTATTGAATATCTATTTTTGTGAAAGGTTATTTGGGCAGGTATTATTGATAGAGAAAAGTGCGATAGAAAAAGTGCGGTAGGAAAAGTGTGGCAACAAAATTGCAGCAGAAAAAGTGCGACAGAAAAAGTGTGGCAGAAAAATTGTAGCAGAAAAAGTGTGGAAGGAAATCTACGAAAGAAAAAGTGGGGTAGGAAAAGTGTGGTACAAAAAGTGTGGTAGGAAAACTGCGGAAGAAAAACTGTGGTAGTAAAAGTGCGGCAGAAAAAGCGAGGCAAAAAAATCAAAGTAGAAAAAGTGCGGCAAAAAAACCTCAGCAGAAAAAGTGTGGCAGAAAAATCGCGATAGAAACATTGCAGTAGTGGATTCGCGGCAACAAAACTGCGGCAACAAAATGCTACAAGAAGAAAAAAAGGTATGGTTTTCATATGTGTAGTGTTGAATTTATGAATCAAGTTGAGGGTTTGACTTGTAAATATGTTGGATTCCCTCTTGGGAATTCATGGCTTGTTGTAGAGTTGATCAGAGGTAGATCTACTAAAGTTTAGTATTGGTTCATGTTTGAGAGCTTTTGTTGAGGTACATGTTGGGTACATTGTTGAGACAAGTATTTGATGATTTGTCACATACATGAGGTGTATAGTTGGGCACCTGTTAGTAGTATTGTTGACACATGGTTTATGGATGATGTAGCATACTTGTCTTGGTATATTATTAGAAGAACATATTGATCTTGGTGATGATTATGAGTTGTTTTGATATTCTTGGTTGATGCACATCTTGGTGATATTGTGCATATGGTTGAGATTTGTATTGGTGATTGATCTTGGTTAGTAGATCTGATTTAGTTGATAAGATTGATGAGACAGGTTATTGTGATAGGTTGTTTGGACATGTTATTGTGACAGGTTATTTGTACAGGTTTGGTGCATGGTTGATGCACTTGTTTATGGTATAGGTTGAGGTACAGGTTGATGTATGGTACATGTTGGCACAAGTTTATGGTACAGGTTGATTATAGGTTGTTTGGTGCAGGTTGATTGGTACATGTTTACAACAGTATATCTCATAGTGATAGTGTGACGGTGGTTCAATCATTCTACTTTTATTTCAGGGCAGTTGGACAGGGCGAGGGCAGGTAGTTGTAGCCACCTTCAGGTTGTAGCCGGAGAACATAGGGGGTCGTATCCTCCATTTGGTTGTATCCTAATAATTGGGGAGTTGGAGATTCCCTCAGGTTGTAGCTTGAGAACATAGGGGGTTGTAGCCTCCTTCTGGTTGTAGCCAGAGAATTGGGGAGTTGGAGCTTCCTTAAGGTTGTAGCCTGAGAAACTAGGGGGTTGGAGCCTCCTTCCAATTGCAGCTGGAAAACAAAGGAAGTTGGTGCTTCTAATGAATGTAATTCTTAAAGAAATATAAGAAAAAACATTATGTGGTTTTCTCCCGGTTTTGGTTTCCACTAAAAAATTGGTGTACTTTGTATGTGTGTGATTTCTCATTTGTTCATTGTTTATTTACTCTGCAACTATTGGATGATAATGCTACATTGATATAACACTTGCATTTTATGGTGAAAAGTGATTAAATTGCTCTATTACGGATTCACCCCCCCTCTCAGTAATTCAACATGATATTGGGTTTTGGATCTCTTCTCAGGTTTATGTAAGATTTAAGATATAACATATATGAAATTATACTTCAATCCTTATTATTTTTAATTTATGTTTGTTTACACTATTTTACTTAATTATTTTTTTTGTATTTTGTGATTAGGTACAACACTAGTATGTTTCTTACAAAAAGGAATAAATTGCATAGTCATTGAAAATGACACATGACAATGCAATTTTATTTGAAAAATAATTAATGATATTAAATCTCTTTAAGAGGAAATAAGTTGTTTTGAAGAAATAATATTTTAGTGAATCAAGTGTGACAAAAATGTCAAAGGAAACTCAACCAATTGAAAGGATTTCTTGGAAATGATCACTTTCGACAACTTGCAAACATCAAAGACCCAATGGAAGCACAAAATGACATCTAAGAAAATGATGACACACCTATTGAGAATGATGAATTTGGCATATAAGATATTGTTGATTTTGCAAATTATTGATACACTATAGTTTTAATGTTTTGACTTTGAGATTTAACAATATGAATAAATATCCATATATTGTTCTTTTATGATGAATACTTTTAATATGTTATTTCGACTTTTGTTTTTCTGTGAATCATTACTTTAGAGAAAACAACATTAAATATTGTCATATTTTACACCAAATCTATAAAAATATAAAAACATGTTATTTTTCTTCTATTTTTTTCTTCAACTATGCCCACAAAAATGCTTTGTTTGACATGTCATTTTAAGAAAAAAGCTTCCAAAATGTATATTTGTTTATTATATCTAGCTTTAAAAACAATGTTATTCAGCTACAACAATTCACTATGCATTAAAATGAAGGTCAAAAAAGTGTTGAAAATAACATTTTACATATTATTTAAAAGGCATGGAACCCTAAATTAATTTATGATACATAATTAGATGAAAAATATTTAATTGAAAAAACTATATGAAATATAGAATTTTCAATGTTATTAAAAATGACACCCTGAGGGTGTAGATCAATTGGCGATGGATTACACTGTTAAGTAACTCCCATTATTTGTTGAAGTTAAGCTAGTTCAAACCTTGACACCTTCTACGGTATATGAGGGAAACATGGGGCACACATAGAAGTTATGGATTACGATAGTTGGAATGGAATCCAGGTGTCCTGTGGATATAGAGATCAACCTAGTTTATATTCTTCTGTGTGTGTGTGTGTTATTATTGTGTGTGTGTGTGTGTGTGTGCATATATATATATATATATATATATATATATATATATATATATATATATATAAATTATGTTTTTCTTTTTAACATTGAAAAATTTAAAACACCATTGAAAATAAAATTAAAAATGATCAAATCACTAAGAAAAAAAAATTTAAAAACACCATTGAAAATAAAATTAAAAATACAGTCAAATCCTGCTAGCGTGATTGGTTTTGAAGGGTTTCGTGTTATGTTCCTGAATAAATATGAAATTATAAATTTAGAAATAAACCCAAATCATTCACCAAAATATTGGACACAAGAAATAGACAAAACCCTTGAGGTAGGGTAACACCATATATTATTCCTTATGGAAGGAATGCACTCCTCAAGCAATCCTTGCTTGTTACAACAAAAATACTATTCACTATGCTCATTACATTGCTCTTCCCTTCGTTATATAATAATAACTAAGAACATTCTAGAGAAGGAACCTTCTATACATATTTCTCACATTTATTATGTTCATACTAATATATATAACTGCCATAGTGGTCCTTATTTAATAATATAGGGGACCTAGTCCACCTTAGATTGCATGGACTCCACTACTATCACTACGGAGCCTTCGAGCCCCCATTACCTTACTAAATACACTAAATTCCATCCGCCTTTGCATGATTCATCCTCGAAACATGGGAAGAAACCATACACTATGATTGGTTAAAAAATGTTTCCAACTGATACGAAGTACATGAATCCATCCATCTGAATGGAATATTAAAATGATGTCCAACTACTGCTATGCTGACCTGATATTGATCCTTATTGCACCTTTGGTTCCATGGGATTGTTTCTCTATCTCGATGTCATCTTGTAGTGTTGGTATACCTCCATGACCATCTTCATTGGTTTCCTTTCTGGTGTCATGCTAGTCCATAATAAGTGTTTTGATGCTCACACCCTTTATTGGATGACTTATATTCCTCTATGTGATGCGAATGGTGATATAAATCAACCTTATCTCTCAGTTCTACTTTCTTGGAATTTTCAACATGTGGTTCCTTAGATTTTTCTGTGTTTTTCAGCCCTTCCTTGTGCTTTTCTGTAAGTGCTTGTTGATATACATTTGTGATTGATGTTAGTACAGACATATACATCCTTAGTTACTTGTATATTCCTTACATAGTCATTTTTCTCTTCGAAATGTCGGTTGCGGATCAAGCTACTATCAAGTCCACGAGTCTGCAAACCTGCAAACTTGCATGTCTATACTTAGCCACTTTTTCTTACTTCACAATATCGATACTTGGTCATTTTATGTGTTGTAGAAGTCCTCTTGTGGGAGACTAATCCACTCCTATCCCAAAAGTGCTTATGTCTCACAACCCGCAAACGTGCAACACTCAAGACATTGGGATGATTTATCGACATGTCCCTGGTTGACCATCTCAATTAAGAGTCTATTTCAAGACTAACGTGGGTTCAAAGTAGCAGTCATAGAAAGCTCATTCCATCTAGAGACCCTTCTCTCCTTTTTTGGATTGTACTAGCCTCGTCGTATTTATAAATGGTAAAATAGGGTAGAACAATCCCTTCTGCTTCACAATATCGATACTTGGTCATTTTATGTGTTGCGGAAATCCTGTTGCTGGAGACTAATCCACCCCTATCCCACAAATTCTTATGTCTCGCAACCCACAAACATGCAACACTCAGGACATTGGGATGATTTATTGGCCTGTCCCTGGATGGCTAGCTCAATTAAGAGTCTATTTCAAGATCGACGTGGGTTCAAAGTAGTAGTCATAGGAAGGTCATTCCATCTAGGGACCCTTCTCTCCTTATTTTTTGGATTGTACTGGAATTGTAGTATTTAGAAAGGGTAAACTAGGGGAGAGAGACCCCTTCTATTTCTACATCATGTATAATGCACCCCTTAACTTTTCATACTTAGCCAATTTTCTTTAATGTAGATCCGAGATAGCCTTCCATTCCATTTACCATTTTATTAATGCCCGTGTCCTACAACCCACAAACCTGTGTCCTCCAAAATGACTCATCCACTTTCATAACCCACAAAATCAATTTTTTCTTACACTTAGTTTATTTTACCGTTGTGGATGCAGGAGTCCCTCATTCTCATATTTCTTACTCTCCATTCCTACATCCCTGCATCCCACAATCCTGCACTCATCCTATTGCACTTTCCATTTCCCACTTTGCACTTCCAATGGGAAACTCGAAAAGTGAGATAGGATATACCTGAAATTGAAGAAAGTCACATAGCAATGGAAGTAGATGATGTAATAGAAGAGCCTAGTTTATCCGAGCAAAAATTGGTGGAAAATAGAGAGATTGATGAGGATATGGCTTCCCAAGAACCATAAATATTTGATGAAGAGTTTGTTACACTTCACCATGTGGCCTACCAAAATAATTCCAATAAATTGTTAATATAAAAAGTAAATATGAAAAATAAGAAAGTTGTTATTAAATTTAAATAAAAAATCGATTGTCAGGGGATTCCACCTTAAAAAATCATAAAATTTCATGATGCAACCAGGGAAGAACTGAAGGAATCTATTTGTGATATTGAGAAAGAAAAATCATTTTTAAAAGAAAGAATAAAGGATTTGGATAAATCTCTAATTCCAAAACCATTATTTGTCAAACCTATAACTACAACTCAGCCAATACTTACCCTTGAAGATGTCTCAGAAAATAGTTCCAAATTAAAGGGGTCATCTAGTCTATTCATGGATGTAAGAAAATATTTTGGAGATAGTATCCAAAAGCAAATAGACCTAATCCTTGACATATGAAAATTAGCATAGAGTTCAAATAACTTCCCAACAAGGATTATGCACTTTAAGGAATATCTCCAAAAAGACTTAGAGAATGATGATGGATTTTATAAGGAAGCAATGGGAATGTTTGCAACAAAGGTTTAAAGCCTAAGTGATATACATGGAATATAATATAACCTTCCCTCCAAAATTCAAATGAAGTAGATTAATGATTGTTGGCTTAAAATAATCAAATGTTTAAGACAATTTTTTTCTTAGTGCGATGCTGCCAAAATTAAGAGGGTGGACATATTTTTGAAACTTGTTGATCTTACCAAAGAATTAGATGGCCCTAATTTATTAATGGATACCATACTTTTTTCTAAGGATAAACTATTAGAACAACTAGAAGCATTAAAGTTTGCATGGGAAAATGAATGTAGTGATTTGATTGAATTCTCTGAAGAAGAAGTAGAAAGGTGGCTTGTCTGATATATAAATAAGAATGATGATATTGAGGACACATTACACCAATTAAGCATTGACTTGAGAGAAATAGAGAAAGAATTATTTCAAATAAAAAGAAAGAATGAAATAATGGTTTCCATCGTATGAGGGAGTTTTATCACTGAGAGTCACCCTCAGACTGCGAGAGGATAAGCTCAGTACCCATCAAAATGTTTGTGGAGGTAGGTTTATGACTCTATGAGTGGAGGTCAAATGGACAAAACTCAGTACAAGAATATTTTAACATAGAAACTAGACAAGAAATGTATAGGTAAATGAGGTCCTAATTAACTTCAGTTAGTTGTTTAAGGTTAAAGGTGAGCAGAGGGAAGTCTTAGTGGGAAAGGTGGACAAGTCTTCCATGAGCATCCAACCTTCAAGAAGCTTGGTGAAGAAAAAATCAGGCACAAGAGAATTCTTGAACTCAAGTTTCAAACACTGAAATATATCACAACAACATAATAATCAAACCTACGTTACCATGCGACTACAAAAAATCATCTGGATCATGCACGATCATTTTAGCATAAGAGGAAAAAGGGAAACAAGGAAATTACTGAAATAGGTCACAACAACATTATAATCAACCCTAAATTACAATACAACTACAACCCTCTTATGGATCCTCCATGCACGAGTGTTTCAACAAAGATTTAAACAAGATGATGAAAGAAACTAACTTCTATTAATGGGAAAGTCTCATGTCTCATACAAAACCAAAGAACAACTTTGTTATCAAAATATTACAAAATAGGGAGCTCATCTCAACCGATTGATGACCTTAACAAAATATTGAACTGATCTATTTATAATCAGATCAGTTCACAACTGCTAGGAGTGTGATTTGGCCATCTCATTCAAAGCTTTACGTCTTTGCATCCTTTCGTCAGACTGCGCATGTTTCCTCATGTCAGACGCAAGCTTGGATCAGTATGGGCCTGCAAGAAGAAACCATCCATCGTGTTACCTCAGGATGACAATTATGCTTCCTCGTCCATAGATTCCAAGCTTTCTATTTATGGACCGAGTTGAGGTTTCAACTACCAGTCCTTTCTCATTAACTGAATCCTTCTCGGGATTGGAGCGTAGTAGGATGACTATCGGGTGGCCACCTCTCGCTGTTGGATACAACATCATATGCACATGTGATTTTGGGGCTGCAAGAAGTGGTTTAGGACCACACCGCTTTTGGGCCCGAAATGTATTGCTTCTCACCACGTAGCCACCCTGCAAAACTGTGGTTAGGATTTCATCCCGCTCAAGGCCTTTTAACACCCGAGCATGTTGCGGCCCCAAAATGATTTGAGGTCATTGATCTGAACGAGATATAAGATCTGGGCGTGCCGACTATTTTAGTGCCCTCGCCAAAGTTTTATCTGCCTGCCAATTGTGGAATCCTTCCAACTGTGTTTAGAGGTGGCGCTAAATTGAACTGCATATGGGGGGGGATCTTTGTTGCTGAAAACTACACCTTCCTTCTCGCCTACATTCATGGTTGTCACTAGTGACTAAGGACAATTTTATGTGATAACATTTGGCTCCACAGGGGATGGCATGCTCCCTACGAGCTACCAAGAACACGCAGTTCTAGTGCTTTAGATTTTTGGTTATGGAGTCACTTATTAATACAAAAAATAAAAAATAAAAAATAAAGTGGTAATTACAATGGTGGAAAGCCAATCATGGCTTAAACAAAATATTTCTTCAGAAAGTACCCATTGATAGGGCCACCAAAAAATTTGCAATCCCCCAAGCTCTGCAACTTATAGGTGTTATTTGAAAATACTTCAGAAATCTTGAAAGGACCAATCCATAAGGATTAAAATTTACCATGTTTTCCTTTGTCTTTCCTGGGGGTATCCCACATGAGCAAAAAATCCCCCAGTTGGAAATATTCTTGCTTTCCCTCCTGTCAAAGGCTCGTTTTATTCTCTGTTGGTGATCCTGAGCTTTATTAATTATCTACTCCCTATCTTGTTGTACTTCTACCAACTAATGTAACCTTATGGCCATATCATCAGGTTCTCCTTGGTAGTTCTGGAGGAATTTTTCCATAGACAAGGCAAGCTGATTAGGAAAAATAGACTCAACCCCATATACAAGTTGAAAAGGGGAAACACTGAGTGACCTCTTTGTTGTAACTCTGTCAACCCATAATGAAAATTTCAGCTTTGAGTCCCATGTTTTTGTATTGTCTTCTAACAATTTCCTGGTGGTCTTTATGAGGTTCTTGTTAGAGGACTCTACTAAACCATTTCCTTGGGGGTAGTAGTTAGTAGAATGGATTAATATAATCGCATACTACTCACAAAACTTGATTAATGGTTCAACTTTGAAGGAGGCAACATTGTCAGTAACAATCCTTCTTGGACAGCCAAATATGGACATGATATCTTCAAGGAAGCTAATGATTACCCTGTGGGAGGCACTCCTTGTAGGGATGGATTCTATTCATTTGGTGAAATAATTAGTGGTAGTCAAAATCCACTTGTGCATACCACTTGAGGTTTGGTGGATCTCTCCAATGCAATCAAGACCCCACTGCTGAAAAGGTCCAAAAACCACTACAGGTTTCAAAGGAAACTATTTGAGTTGCTACTTTCCAGAAATTTTTTGGCATTTGACATAAGCTCTAATATTTTCACAAACATCAATAAAAAGGTTGGGCCAAAAATACCCAACTCTAAGGATCTTTTAAGTTGTGGTCCTCTAGAAATGATGTCCCCCACATAAGTTGTCATGAAAATAAGTCATATCTCTTTGGGCCTCCTGTGGATCTAGACATATCAACAGAACTCCTAGAGGATCCCTCCAATACAAAACCTAATAAATGAGACAATATTTGATTTCTTTGAGTTTGAAAGATCTTACCTTGTTCTTGTCTAAACCATCAGGAGGCCACAACTTTCGAAGAAAATATATCATGTCTTTATACCAGGTGCATTCTGCCAAGTTGAGGCTAAAATTAGAGTCTTTATCAATAATCTCTTGCTGATTTTCTGAGTTTATGTTCATAAAATTAACCCCTAAAGCCTTGCAGTTTGATTCATCCAACAACCTGGATAAACCTTAGACTTTTACCAATTTAGTGGGCTTCATTTCAAGGTCAAATTCCAGAATTTTAGGAATCCATTTGCTTCTCTTCCCATCTATGTTAGGTTGGATCAATAGCTCTTTTATTGAGGATGAGGGAACATATGCAAAAATATTTGAATGCAGAACATATATTCTGAAAGACTTGAGGGATTTGACCAAAGCATATGCCGAATTCTCCATGATATCATATCTCATTTCTGCATCCCTTAATGCTCTGCTAAAAAAGAAAATAGGTTGCTCTAACCCCTCTGTATTTTTCTGTAGAAAAACATCAACCAATGTATCAGATGAGGCAAAAGAAAATATCAAAATTCCTTAGAATAGTCAAGGTTGATGAGCACAAGTGCTTAAGTCAAAGCCCTTTTGATTTGGCCAAAAGGATTTATGGACTCATCAGTCCATTTCAACTCGCTTCCTTTTATAAGAATGGCTATAATGTGCTTAACCAACTCAACGAAATTAGATATGCCCTTCTTAGAAAACTGATTTTACCGAAGAAAGATTGAACCTCTTTCTTATATATGGGAAAAGATAAGGACTGGATGGCCTCTACTATGCTTGGATCAATTCTTACCCCTTCTGTTGACACAATATGCCCCAATAATTTTCCCTCCTTCATAGAAAACACATATTTCTTAGGGTTGAGGGAGAGACCAAACCTTCTTCATTTTAGGAAGACCTTTCTCAAATCATGAAAATGCTCTTTGTCAGACTTTGATAACACTATAATTTCATCCAGATAGATGACTACAAATTTTTCTTTCTCCCCAATGAAGGTGATGTCCATGGCTCGCTGGAAGGTTTCTCTTGCATTCATCAATCCAAAGGGCATTTTAGCATACATGAATGTTCCCCAAGGAGTGGTGAAGGTTGTCTTCTCTATATATTTAGGTAGTACATAGATCTGATTGTATCCAGAGAAGCCATATATCATAGACACCTAGATGAACCAGTCACTCTCTGTAAAATGTGCTCCATCTTTGGAAAGGGGTAGTTATCTTTTTTGGAGATCCTGTTCAAATTCCTGAAATTAACACACAACATGATTTCCCCATTTTTCTTCCTCACAGGCACCAATTTAGCTACCCATTATGAATATCTCAAAGGAATGATGATCTGGGCATCCAACAACGTTTTCACTTCTTTTTCCATAATAGGAAACAACATGGGATTTATCTGTCTGAGGTTTTACCTAAATGGCTTGGTCTCCTCTTTCAAAGGAATCTTATGCTCAATAATGTTTATGTCATATGTCCTTAGATCTTCATATTTCTAGGAAAACACATCTGCAAAATCTCTCAAAATATTTAGATACTCATCCCTTTGTTCCTTCGACAAGCTGCTAGATAATTTGACATATTTTGGATCTTCCTCTGTTCCTAAATTGCATTCAGTCACGTCAACATATTCAATTGGACCTTTAACCTTCACAACAACATCATTTCTTTCAAACAATCTCTCCAAGGGGACAATTCCCTTTGAAATATGGTTATTGGGTAACTGAACAATATGATGGTCAATAATTTTATTTAGGAAAATATCAGCATGGGGGATTTCTTCAGTATCCTGATCTTGATAAATATGTGAAGTAGAAAATTCATCCACATTCTCAAGAAATATTTTAATCACAAGATCACCCTCAAAAACCTTTCAATGTTTGACATTGTCAGGAATAGAGGGTCTATACTTTACTTCCACATCATACTTGAGTTTGGGAGGGAAAGGAACCCTGAACTTACTTACTGAGATAGATAAGGAATATTCCATAGTATTCTCCTCTCTTGGAAAAGATGAGATATTAAAATCCAAGAAGAAATTATCAACAAGATACCAGACTTCATTTTTGTAGGTCTTGAACCTGGGGTGCTTAGCTTGATACAGATTTTTGACTTGATGAAAAATCAACTCAACATCTCCAAACATTGCTAGCTCTTCAATCTTCATGTCTTTAGCAACTATCAAACCCAAAACAAGAGCCTCATATTCTTCCACATTGTTTGTTGTTTCAAATTCAATCTTGTAATACAAAGATATGGTCTCTTGGGTAGGGGAAATGAAGACTACCCCAACACTAACACTCTCCCTAGAGGAGTCTCCATAAAAAAACATCTTCCAAACATAGGTATTGGGAGGAGGATTTTCATAGGAGGAAATATGATTGTTTTTATTTTCCTCTTTCTTCTTGGACCCGAGGTTGTATATATTTGGATGGCCACTGATAATTTCCCCTTTGCTCAGATCATTTAGTTGGATATCCATGAGAGACTCTTCATATATAGATTGGGTTAAATGAGGATATGAGGAGGTGTCGCCAAGACAATGGATTTCAAGATCAACATCTTCTCCCTCTCCTTCTTCATCAATAACAAGGTTATTTTGGAGAGGAGATTGGATTTTTTGATCATCCCTATCCCTAGTTGTTTGATATCTTTGGATTATTTGAGGGCCATTATGGGGTCTTCTGAAATACCTCTATTATCAACATTATGGGGGTTCCTATAGCTCTACCTTCCTTCAAATTTCAATTTCTCCATTTCTGTAGAAAGTGATTTTACCAGTTTTTTCAAATCATATACTTGAGGGTGGGTAGAAGAGGAATCAGAGGTTGAAGTTTCATCTCTACCTTTTCTTTTGTCTCTATCACATTTACTCCTAAGTTTTTCAGCTGCCAATATATTATACTCTACTTCAATGGATTCATCTTGCATATGACCTAAGGAGGTAACTCTTCTTTCTCTCAACAGGAGGCAAAAATTAGGGTCAAAAGCGCTGGCATAAGTAATATTGGAAGAGGCTTATGTAGGATTTATTTAAGTGGGAATCTTATTGTACATCTTGTTAAACCTCTTTGAGAAGTCTGAAACAATTTCCCCCTCTTTCCTCTTAAGTGACCCAAATTCTATAATATAATAAATAATTTTTTTTTTATCCCCCCTAATGTCTTAATAATGAATCATCCAGAGCCTCAATCCCATCAATAAATCTAGGAGTTAAGTCCCTAAACCATTTCTTAGCCTTAACATCAAGGCCCTGTACAAAAAATCTCATCCATACATCTTCATTTTCAATGTTATGATTATCTACATAACTATAAAAAGATGAAAGTTGTTCTTTTGTAGTTATGTCTTCCTCCCCTCTGAACTTGGGCATGTACTTAAGGTAGTCTCCAGCTGGGAGAGAATTCATAGGCTGAGGTAAAAAAAGAGGAGCATATCTAGAAGGCACTATGGCATCCATTATGTTTCTAGGAGCATTAGCACCTGCCATTGGGATGTGAATTATAGGAGAAACAGGGGGAGATAGAGTTTGGATAGGTAGGACTGAAGTTGTGATTCTAGGGGAAAAGGGAAACCATTGAGTGTTGGAGGAGAATAATACGGGGTTCAAAGGAAAATAATTTTCCCCCTCTTTAGATACAACAACTTTGATAGGAGGAGGATTAGGAAAACCCAAAGTGGGAAAATCTTCTAAGGTCCTAGGTCTAAACCAATTTACAATATCAGGGGAAAAATGGGTGTCAAAACTTTCTCCTTCCAAATGAAGACTATAAGGGGGGAGTTCAACAAGAAATATTTCAAAATCTAAACTTCTGGAAACTCCAACAGATGGTATAAAAGGTGAATTAGATGCAACTACTGGAGTTTTAAAAGAAGAATCATGTAAATTACCAGAATCACCTAGTGCAATAGTTGAAATCCCTTTTTGAGAGGTATTTCCTTTCTTGATAATATTTTCTAGGTCATCTTTAGCTGTTTCCAGAGCCAATTGTGGAGTAGACCTCATGTGTCTGCCTTTGGGAGCCACAACTAAAACAATGGAGTCTCTAGGTGCAAGTTGCAATCTTCAAGGTACTGATTTATGATGCACCTTCATAATCAAAATTTATTTGTCACTCAATCCCAGGGAAATGTCTTCAATTCGTTCCCCGACAATGGTGCCAATAATGTTAGCACTGAGAATCACCTTCAGACTACAAGAGGATAAGCCAAATAACCATCAAATTTTTTGTGGAGGCAGGTTTATGAGTGGAGGTCAAATGGACAAAACTCAGTACAAGAATTTTTTAACATAAAAACTGGACAAGCAATGCATAGGGAAATGAGGTTCTCATTAACTTCAGTTAGTGGTTGAAGGTTAAAGTTGAGTAGAGGGAAGACTTAGTGAGAAAGGTGGACAAGTCTTCCATGAGCATCTGGCCTTCAAGAATCTTGGTGAAGAAAAACTCAGGCACAAGAGCACTCTTGAACTCAAGTTTCAGACACTGAAATATATCAGACCAACATAATAATCAAACCTCCATTACCATGTGACTACAAAAACTCGTCTGGATCCTCCATGAATGAGCATTTCAACATAAGAGGAAAAAGGGAAACAAGGAAATTACTAAAATAGGTCACGATAGCATTATAATCAACCCTAGATTATAATACAACTAGAAACCTCGTTTGGATCCTCCATGCACGAGTGTTTCAACAAATATTTAAAGAAGATGATGAAAGAAACTGACTTCTATTAATGCGAAAGTCTTAGGTCTCATACAAAACTAGAGAACAACTATGTTATCAAAATATTACAAAATATGGAGCTTTTCTCAACCAGTTGATGACCTTAACAAATTCTTGAACTGATCTATTTATAATCGGACCAGTTCACAACTTCCAGGAGTGTGATCTAGCCATCATATTCAAAGCTCTATGTCTGTGCATACTTCCATCAGATTGCATGTCTTTCCTCCTGTAAGATGCAAGCTCGGATCAATATGGGATTGCAGGAAGAAACTGTCCATTGTGGTACGCTAGGCTGACAGTTATGCCTCCTTGGACATAACTTCTAAGATTTCTATTTATGGACTGAGCTGAGGTTTCGGCTACCAGTCCTTGCTCATTAACTGAATCCTTCTCGGGAATGGAGTGCAGAGGGATGACTATCGGGTGGCCACCTGTCTCTATTGGATACAACATCATATGCACACGTGATTTCGGGGCCGCAAGAAGAGGTTTAGGCCCACACCTATTTTGGGCCCAAAATGTGCCTATTCTCGCCACGTAGCCACCCCGCAAAACCGTGGTTAAGATTTTGGCTCATTCAAGGCCTTTTAACACCCGAGCATGTTGCGGCCCCAAAATGATTTGAGGCCATTTATATAAATGATATTTGAGATCTGGGTGTGCCGATTATTTTAGCACCCTTGCCAAAGTTTCATCTACCTACCAATTGTGGAATCCTTCCAATCGCGTTTAGAGGTGGTGCTAAAATGAACTGCACGGGGGAGTTGCTAAAAACTGCACCTACCTTCTCTCATGCGTTCATGGTTGTCACTCGTGACTAAGGAGAATTTTATGTGATAACAAAGAGTATATAGAAAATTGGTTAACAAAATAATTACTTATGATAACCGAAACAAATCAACAAGAAGCGAATGCAACAATTATGCCACGTCCAACATAGTAGCAACAATATACAAAATATGCCTCAACAAGTAAATGAAGGGTTTGAAATTTCCATTGCAGTAAGTCGAGTAGAAAACTTGTTCTTTCCTTCACCATTTTTCTTTTTCTGTCAATTGCCATTTTTACCTTTTCTGTTCCCAACAACCTGTGAAACCTGAGGATGACCCTTGACTGTTTTCTTTTGTCTTCCAAGTATCTCTTTAATTTTATGGTTCATGGGATATCCATCCCACTCCTCTTAGAAGGACAAACAAAATTTGTTTTATTTATAACCCCAAACATTACTACTTATTTTATTAAGACATCTATTATTTTTTGAGGTTCTCAGAGAACTAGTTGAGGACATAACATTATTGATTTATCAAAACTTCAATTTTAAGCATGAGATTTGAAATGTGTGTCTATCAAAACATTTATTGAATTTAATGGACTGATCATTTAGAGTTATCTACTATATGTGGTACATACTTTCGTTTCCCTTTGTTGAATATTGTGTTATACTTTGATGAAAGTTGTGATGGAAATATCATCCAATGTTAACGTATACCCATTTGGTCTAGAAATATTGTAACATACTGTAAATATTTGGTTTATGTATGATACTTGGTCCATTCTCAGGTACTCTTTGCATGTGAATATTTATTTCAAGAATAATGGTTGGTCCTGTGTTGGTTATCTCTATTCCTTTATACTTTTGGAGTTTGTATTGACCCAGGGTTCATGCCTTTTGGGTTTCCAACAAAGCCTCTAAAACTATCAGCCCTCCGAGTGATCCAGAACGCAACGCAACACACAGAATGCGCTACACACTATCACCCGAGATAGCTATATTGGGTGGTTGAAAGACTCAAGTGTTTACAGCCTAGGACTGAGTATAAGATATGAGATCTCAACCATTGAACCATTATTAGAACTGACCAATGAAACATACTTTTATTCATGACTATGTATTAACTTCAACAACTTATTCCCTTAATAGCACAATCATATTTCACAAGAAATGTAATAACTCATTCATTCATTAAGCACAACAAATAACTACTGAAAAGAGGATAAAGATATCCATGCATTCATCACATTACACATATATTACCATGGTTCAACCCCTCTTGTGCTATGTCCACAAATATTTGGGTCTTGGCTCTTCTATTATGGTAGCTCTGCATCTACAGTGCCGTGTGCTTACAATTTTCTCAGTTGGGTAAAATCTATATGAGGTGAACTAGATCACACCATGCTCCTCAGCCTGTGATCTAATCCTCAAGGTATACCTTAGCTCATCTCCTCTAGTTCAACAACTTACAAAATAGCTCATACAACAAAATATTACATATCGTATCCGCTCGTGCGTAGCTACTATACTCAAGAATTGATTATATTCCGAACACTAAAAAAACCCGAATACTAACTAAATCAGAACAACTACAAAATCTGTGAACCCTCTATAACACCTCAACATTGGTAATTATACATATTTGTCTCTTCAAACATTACAATACATTACCAAAACCCTAACCCTACTGATGTTAGGTCTTCCTCTCATGCGCGTGTTGTTCTTCCTTCCAGCTGTCGCTTTCCTTGTGCACGCTTTCTTGCATGTGCGCATGTTGTGTGTCCTTCCAGTTGTTGCTTCACTCTCTACATGTTTTCTTTCCCCATGATCATCCTTCTTTCCACTTCGGCCTGCTACCAATAGGCCCCGAACACTGACATGTGGCTCATCTCGAGCCACCTAATCCTTCTGAGCTTCCTCGATCTCCTTGGTGATCATTTGGAACTTCTCATTGAGCTCTGCTACTTGTGTCTGCGCCTGCGCAATTGTCTCCTTAAATGTATCCACTTCCTGAGATGTGACTTCGTCATTAGAAAATTCCATGCATTCTTCTTGGGTTTGTGCTATCTGTGTATTGACTTCCTTTGCTGGTGCCAGGACTTATGCTACCCGCTCTTGTAATGGTTCCATTTGAGCTTGCTACTCTTGTTTCTGGGTTTACACAGTGATTAGCTCTTCCTGCAATATCTTCATGTCCTGCGTCCCTTTGACGCATTCTGTGATTGGTATTGTCTTCTTCTTCTACTTGAGCTCTTGGATCACGACATTGATCCTTCCTTCTTCCATGTCCCACTATTGGACCTATTGATCCTCCTCCAACCTGGTCCAAAGCTGCATTGATTTATCAAATAATTCAGTTGTTGTGCTAACCTACTGCTCTATCTCGTGCAGCTGCATTGTTGCTTCTTGCTTCATTTTCTCCTTGACTGTTGGTGGAGTGGTTGGTATGAGCTATTCTCTAAAATCCTAGATCTCCTTCTGGTATTGATCAATTGCCTGCGCAATCCGATCAATCTTTTATGTTGTTGTGATTACCTCACTCTGGGCGGCCTATGGAATATTCTCATAATGTCTTGGGTCTTAGATTTCACCTTCTCATGTACTATTTCCAACGCATCATGCTTCTTTGTTTCCTTCTTTAATTTGGTTAAGTATCTGCGTGCGTGAGACTATACCTCTTGGTTTACGCTAACTTGAAACCTATGTAGCACCCCTAATGGTATCCTTGTCAACACAAGTTGGATTTGTCTTAAGTCCTTCAAGGGTGTCTGGCCCATAATTTCATCCATGTGCAACATACTAGGGTTGATGTGGAATGTTACATGTGACTGTAGTATTTCCTGGACTAACTCTCATTCAACTTCTTGCACTCTTCCTTCTATATGCAGTGATGATGGTTCAATTCCCCTGCTACTTGTTGTCGGCCCTTCCTCGATCTGCTTGATGAGCTGCCACATGTCTGCCAAATCCTCTTGGATCTTATCTCTATGGCGTGAAACATGGTCGAGGTCCTTGGCTAGACAATCCTGGACCATTCAGGCTATCATATCCCCATCATCGTCTATGATTGTATACTCTGACGGTGTTCATTGTGCCTTTGATTTCTTGTGTGCGCCTCTTGTCTGAGTGGCGGGTGTCTTATTTGCCCCTGGTTCCTATGTGTTAGGATTTGGGGCGGTCTCTTGTGCTCCCTCAGTCTTTTTCTATTATCCCTTGGTCGGGTATGTACTCTCCTTCTTCCCCTTCTGGGTCCATGTCTTCTTTGTCCCTTCGTCTGTCTATGTTATCTTTCCTTGGACTGTTCTTGGTTGCTTGGGCACTTGGATTTCTGGAGGTTGCATTTCTCCCTGCTCTACCTCTGCTGCTGTTGTTATTTCTGACACTTCCTGGGTAATGGTTGGGATCCTCCATTCATCAGCCCATTCGCTAATGACCATGTCAATATCACCCTTGGTGATGCAATAGAGCATTTGTAGCCACTATTTATATGGATCCTTCCTTTCCTATATCCACATTGTGTTTCATGTGGCATGGAAATTGGCGATGTCTGCATATCGCATGATAACTTCTAGTGTGATTCTCCACATCTTGGAGATGGCTTCCTGTAGGTCATGTAGGTACCCCTAAAAAATGGACCCATTCTCCTTCTTTCTCCTAGATTCTGGCCTCGCTCTAAGCAACAAATACCTTGCTCCCTGATTCAACGTTGGTCTGGTACAATAAGCTACATACCTTGGCTCTTTCCATCCCATGAAGGCTATTAATTTGATTAGCTATGAGTAGTGGAAATCTGTGCCTAGGTCTTGCACATCCTTGCATTCATCCAAGAAAAAGTTCAATAGGTACGGTGCCCATATCATTGAGGTGCCTTCTGTGCACTGGGCTACAACTGCAACAACTCTAGCTGTGACTTTCTCCCTGCGACATTTTCTAATCATTTTGTAGGCTAAGAATTTCATGCCCAATTGCGTGGCTGCGTCGTTGATACTCTTGATAATTATCCCTCTTGTCCCTTGTTGGTGCCATGCTTCTTCTTCATCTCTTCTTCTAGTGCTTTCTCCTTGGTTTTGTCATCAAGAAATAACATGGGATCCATACCCCGAATTGGTAACCCAACCATATGTCACCTCCATCTGTAACTGCTAATAGTTTTTTGACGCATGTTGTTGCGTATTGGCTTCTGCTAAAGTGTGGTAGGTCCAACAGAGCTAAAATTCCCATTTTCTCCAGCCCAGTTTCCCAGTGGTATGGCTGGTCAATCAGTTCTCCAACCTGATTTGTGCCCATGGTCTGTAAGGATACCCTCTTTGCAAGTTCCGGGAGCTTGTCTTCATTTGCTACATCATGGTCAGAGTATTTGAGATTCCCGATATGACCCAGTAGATCTGGTCCTACCTGTACCCCCTCTGGTATGCGCGGTAGAACAATTTCTGTTGCAGGTTTCGTGTGAGGGGACCTTGGTATATGTATCTTGTCTTTCTTCCACAGTGGTGGCTCGCTCAAAGTTCTAGTGGCTTCCAGTTGCCCCTCTGTATACCATTTCGGTGCAAGCTGAGACATCTTCAAACATCCCCCCTGTTAGGTGGTCTGAGATGGTCGGTTGAGACTCGTCTGGCTCAACTGCATTTTTCAGATTTGGTGTCGTGCCATTAACTTTCAAAGTTTCTTTTGTGTCCTCTGGTTGCACTTTTTTCAGGGTTTATGCTTCCTAGTTCTGTGGCTCTTATACTTCCGCTATTATCTCCTGACTCGTGCCCTCCAGTGCTAGTTGTTGGACTTCTTCCAGGATAGGTGTAGGGTTTACCTGTGTTGTGTCGGGAGATGGGATTTCATTGACATTGATGATCTATGAATATTGTTGTTCACCTTCTGTTGTCTGTCCTCATGACCTAGTCTAAACTATGGTTTTCCTCGTGGTCTAGCTCACTTCTACTTTCTTAGGTGGTGCCATGGCGGTGAATGTCAAGCGTCTGTTGGATTCGAACAGTCTCTGTGATCTCTGTGAACTCACACTGTGCTATTTAGCCTCTGTTTCTCTACGTCTGTTCTCTTTTCGTGAATAGACTATTGGTTCCATCGCCTGTGTGTTGTATGGCTTTCCCATGAATCTTGTCGAGGATGCTTCCTTGATCATGGGTTTAATGTACCTTGATTACCGATTCTATGCATATTTTTTGGTTTTGTACTTGCCATTAATCCTGCTATGCCATGCTCTGTTGGCGCGATTAATGTGGCATCCCATCGATCCTTTCCATCCTTTAATTCCACCTAGTGTTGTCTTGTTGTCCTACTTTTTCCAACTCTGCTTTTCACGCTTGTTTCCCTTTGGATGTGACCGTTTTATTTCTCCTCGTTGAGTTTTTGTTTCTAAATTTGGGTGGCCTTTCTACCTTTGGTTCCCTACGCCCTCTTTGGTTCTTTTTCTTTTGGTTCTTTTTCAATATACTATTTTTTTTTTATTTCTTTTTACTACGCGGTGGGTGGTCGACTATCCTTATACAACTTCAATCGGCTCCCATTGATCATCCCTCTGATTTCTGCACCTGATAAATCTCTTAACTGTACATCTCCTCCATCTGTGATAGATTTTACTTTGTATGGTCCTAACCAATGCATTTTGAGCTTTCTTGGGTGCTGTAACAATTTGTTTTCATACATCAATACTAGATATCCTTCCTTGAACGATTTCTTCTTGATGTGTCTATCGTGTCAATATTTATCTTGTGTTTTCTGAACTTGTTGGTGGAATCCTTCCAAGATTCGGTCTTCCTCCATGGTCAGTAACTGATTCAGACTCTCCTATACTACGCCTCGTTCTGTCATTTCTGTGATTGCTACTACGTACAAGCTTGGTACTAAAAATTGTAATGGCACCACTGCTTCTTGGATATAAACCAATTTAAATGGCGTGTGCCCTATCAAATTTTTGCACATAGTCTTGTATGCCCATAATACTGTTGGTACTTTGAGGTCCCATTCATCCCTGTTGACATTTCAAATCTTTGTCAGAGCTTTCTCCATAATTTTGTTGAAGACTTCCATTGTGCCATTTGCCTATGGATGATATGGTGTTTTCTTCTGATGATGGACTTCAAATTCTTCATTCATAGTGCTAATGGTACTGTTTATGAAGTGTGTTCCTTGTTTGCTCATGAAAATTCTTGGGAACCCAAATATAGTAATGGATTTTTCAAATAGAAACAACGCTTTTGTTTTTGTCCTACAATCCTTCACTGGTGCGTCTTATGCCCATCTCGTTAGATACTCCGTTGCGGTGATAATGTACCTTTATCCTGTTCTTTTGGTTGGTGGGTTGATTGTTCCCACAAAGCATATTTCCCACTTGTCGAATTCTTATAATGTTACTTGTGGTCGTAATGGCATCTCGTCTCTTATGTTGGGTTTTCCTACCCATTGACAGACATCACATCTTTGACAGTACTCCTTCGAGTCTCTGTGAATCGTTAGCCAACATAGTCCTGCGTGCAATACCTTCTGCATGGTATCTTTTCCTGCATAATTCCCTCCTGCTATTCCTTCATGGGATTCTACTAAAATGTGTGATATTTCATTCTCTAACACGTATCTTTGTAAGATGCTATCTCCACCCATTTTGTATAGGTGTCCTGCAATTAGTTGACAGTCAGTCGCATGGACTACCAAGTTTTTCTTCTACGCGGTGTTATATTCTTGTGGCGCGGTACCTGTACTCAAATACTGAATGATGTTTGTGAATTATTCATCAACGATCTGAATTGAAAATAACGGTGCATCCAGAAAGTTGTCTTCTAAGCTCATAGTTTCTTCTTCATTGGTGACCCTTGATAAGTGGTCAGGTCTTGCGTTCAATTTTCCAGGTTTTACTATTACTTCAAAGTAAAATTATTTAAATAGTAGTAACCATCGGTAGATTCTCTCGCCCAACACTGGCTTGTTGACTAGATATTTCATGGATGAGTGATCTGTGAACATCTTAAAGTGGTTCCCCAATAAGTGATGTCTGAACTTCTGCAGTGCATAGACCATAGCTAGGCCTTCTCTTTCTGTCATGTTATAGTTATGTTCTGAGTCTGATAACTTTATGCTTGCAAATTCTATCAGGTGATCCAAGTCTCCCACTCCTGTCTGCACTAATATAGATCCAAGTGCTATCGTTGATGCTTCTAAATGGACATGGAATGTCTTCTCCCAGTTTGGAAATACTAATATCGACGCGATAACCATCGTTTCCTTCAAGGTATCCAGACCATGTTGATACTCGTCGTTCCACTGAAACTTCGTATCCTTTCTTAACAACTTCTCCATTGGTGCAGTAATCTATGCATATCCTTTGATAAATTTCCTGTAGTATCTTGTTCTTCCTAACATCGCTCTTAGCTGACAGACTATTTTTGGTGATGGCAAGTTAACAATTACTGCAATTTTTCCAGGATCTACTATCAAACTTTGTTTGCATACTATATGGCCCAATAGTATCATGAACGGTGTTCCGAATATGTATTTATTTATATTTAGTGATATCTAACACTGTCTACATATTTCTAACATTAAGTGTAGTACTTCTACATGGATTTTCAATAAACTATAGACTTTCCAATCATCTAGATATACTTCAAGAAATTGGTGGATGAATTCCTTAAACGTAGCAATGACTACTCTGGAAAAGATTGTTGGTGCATTATTTAGTCCAAATGACATGAATGTGTACTGATATGATCCCCATTCTATCGCGAACATGGTCTTGTATCTATCTTCTTGTGCTATCTTGATATGATGGTAGCCTGAGAATCCATTAGTGAATGACTAAGCTTCATTTCCTCCTGCGTTCTCTAACACGTCGTCTATGAAAGGTGTAGGGAATGGGTCACGTAGGCATGCATCGTTCAACTTCCTCAAGTCGACGCATATCCTGATCCATCATTGATTATTGTCCTGAACTACCATTGAACTTATCCATGATGACTCCTCAACCAATTCTATGATGTCGGCTTCAATAATCATGTCGATCTCATCTTTGACTTTCTGTTTATATATTATTGGGTTTAGTATGTATGGTTGTTATCTAATAAGTCTCGCTTCAGGTCTAAGAGGTATCTTCATTTCGCCTAACCCTCCAGTTATACCCTTCATCTCTGTAATGTTGTAGGGAACAAGTCATTGTATTTGTGCAACAACTCTGTGATGCTTTCCACTGTTTTCTCATCCTAGTAATCTCCAATGCTCACCATTTTGGGATGCTCGATTGTCCTAATGTTAACTTTCTTTAGTTTGATCGGTGCGGAAATGGATTCTGATTATATGGGTGGGCCTTCCACCTCTCTTTCTCCTTCTTCTTATTCGATCTGAATATCACATGGATCCTCTTCATCCGGTGCTTCCTCCTGTACATGATAACATGAAAACAATTCCTTGACTGTCTGTTTGTTTTGTTGTTGTTATTTTGTGATCAATTCTATTTTTGGTTCTTTGATGAATATTACTCATTTGATCCATTTATGTGTGACATCTGTGTTGGGGTTCTCGTGCTTGAATGAGAAAGTGACTTTAAAACTCTGTTGCAATGTCGTCCATGCCGTAGTTCCTTTGTGCAAACCTGGTCCATGTACCAGTTCGCTCGTATGCCTTCTAGAGTGTGTATGAAGTCATGAGGCCATTCCTTTGGAGGTGTCATTTTCCACAGCATTCTTCACTTCTCCAAGTGTTCTGCTGGTGTCCCTTGTCTGTCATACCTCTATTTCTTATTGTTTTCATGTTCTGCGCTGAACCTTATGCATAGTAACCACTTACATTGGTAACAATTTGTGATTGTCTATTTGTGTGCACCCCACCATATTGTGGGTGTGGCCTTGAGTGCTAAGTCAAGTGCTAATAGTCTCTAATTATCTAACACTGTATCTTTGTACTGTTTCAACAACGTTTCCAAATCGTTCATTCTATGGAAATTGGGTGGTTGCCTGATTTCTGTGCCGACCTATCTTACTGCGCAGTCTATTCGTGCACATCGTCTCGTGGATACTTCATGTAGCCTTTGTTGCCAACTCTCTAACCCAGTGTTTGAGTTTGTTGCACATGAATTAATGCTCCACCAACTGAGTATTCCATCGACAGTTGGGTTTACGTAATCCTCATTGCGCATAGTTGTTCTGTACAACTGGATGATTTCCTCTAAGTCTAGGCAAGTAGTTTCTACAAACCTCCCCCTTATGATGAGTCTAATGGCACGATGACCCTGTATTCTCCTCACTGAAATGTCATTTTCCTAGTCTTCAATTTGATTATGGCCTAGTTTTCAAACGCCCAATCTAGACCAAGAAATGTCGGGTAAGGTGTTGTTCCATCCACTATTTCAATAACTTCAAAATATTCTTTAGTGCTAACTCCATCTAGGTCGACTGTCACTCCTTTCAGTCTACCTATTGGTAGGACTCTATGTTGATTTGCTAGTTTCAATTGAACATGTGAGTATCCTAATGTTGTCTCTCCCATGCATTGCCATGTTTTCTTTGGTAATACATTAACTTCAGATCCTAGATCCAGTATGACGTCTCCCATATTGAAATCCCCAATGTTAGAATTCAGTCTAAAATCCCTACTTGTTCTTCTTCTTGTGTGTAGGTGATTAACTGTTTTTGGTTCTAGATTTTATTTCGTCTCGCTGCTACATTTTTCTAGCATATTTTGCAATATTTTTACAGATGATGGATCATTTAATACTTTTACACATGATTGCAAAAATCCTTTGATTGTACTTACTTGTCCCATGGGTTGCATCCTGTTGGTATGATCTAATGATGGTGGCATCTCATCTTCTGGTTCTTCCTTTTTCTGCTGTGCAGTTGAAGTTGACGCCATGTCCCCCTTCTGAAATTCTTGTCGAGATTCCTTAAATATCTCCTTCTCCTTTTGTGCGTCAAATTGTTTCCTTGGTTTGGTGTTCTTATTTACCCACTGGTTTTGTACTGGTTCATTTCGAACTGTGTCATTTCCTGTTTTAGCTTCTCCGTGAGTAATGATATTGATGTTCCATCCTTCATCCCTTGCTTCGGCTAAGATCCACTAAATGTTATGGTTGTTCTAGTTCCTCTTTTCTTGGATCTTTACTAGTATTGTCGGAAATGCTTCTGTGTCATGATCTGATGCACGAAGATACATACAAGTCGTTGGTGGAAGCGAACATTCCCTTGCATAGTGTCTCGGTTGTTGACAATTGTGACATACTATTGGTCCTCTACCTCGTCTGAAACCTCCTCTGGTTCATTCCCCTCCTCTATAGCTTGGTCGATATCCTTGCGACACGTTATACTGAGGAGCTTGATTGTACTATGTGGTATTGTACTGGTGCTATGCCATATTGTACTACAGTTGCGCGTTATTGTACGGTGACTTCATAATATTATACTAATGCTGCGCAATGTTGTATGGAGTTGGAACTTGATTAAATTGTGGCGCTACTTGCCCAGTCATCATTTATGCTTGTACTCTATATGCATTTGATGTCCTTTCTCACATCAATTCCATAGTTGTACAATCTTTGTCGTCGTGGCTCACTGAATTTCAAAAGGTGAAATATGAGCTCTTTGGGACTGTCTAATATTTCTGCATCATCGTGCAATGATAAGGGTCATGACTTAATTTCTTGCAGATTTTGCACCATAGTCCTCCTCATGGTAATGGATTTGGTATTCTTGTTGTCATATATTGTGCGAACATTGGACATTAGTTCTTATGGTGTCCTTTCGTCCTGCATGTGGTACACCAAATGACTTCTGGTTTGTCCTTGTTCTTATTCTGGTTTAGCTGAAATGTTAGATTCTTCAAATCCTCTTGTAGTTCTTCAATAGCTGGGTCTGTTTGCTGGTATTGGTTTTCTTCCAGTTGTAAGGCTTCTTGCAGAGCCTTTTCCCGCATCTGAAATTTATGTTGTCATAAAGGGTATTTTAAGTGTGGGAGTAGTGAGTTGACAAATAGGTGTTGATGTTGCATATCGGTCATGAGATATTTTAACTTTCCCTTTAGTTGCTTGAATCTCTAATCAATATCCCATACAGACTCTCTTGGTTTCTATATTATTTCGATCATCTCATTCATGTACTGACCCTCTGATCTTGGCTTTTGGAACTCATTTATCAGTAACTTCTTAATGTATGCTAGTGTTCTTGTCATCCCAGGGGCACTATTTGTGTCTAGACTCATGTACTAGTCTAGTGCATGGTCTCTTAGCGTAATATTTAGCTGTGCAATTTTAGTATCTTCATCAGTGATTTGTTTTGCTTCCCAGATGTTTGCACAAATGAACAAATGTTTCTCAGGGTCTTCTGTTGCTTCTCCCCGTAATTCTGGTAACCTGATGGTGGGATTGTGTCTGGCCATTATAAATGCTGAACTAATACCTGCTCGCGGTGTAGATACCTATCTAGTGCTACTTGAACTGGCTCCTCCTGTTGTTTTTCCTTGTGTAGATGTACTTCCTACTGTCTGACTTCCTTTTAACTTCAGTCGTCTAAATAGTGGTGTTCTCTTTGTTGTATTAGTCTCACATGGGTTTATGGGTTCCACACTGACATTAATATGGATAGGATGGCGTCCTCCTCCTCCCGCTCTTGGACCTATCATCTTCCTCTCATATGTTGTGTGCAGGATTTCCTTAATTTGCTCCATAGCCCAAAGATACTCTACCTCTTCCTTATCACTCGCCAAGCCTTCCCTCACGGCTATGGCTCTCTTCTTGGTATTCACCTTGTATTGGTAGGGTACTCTGCTATGCGTCTTTCCTATTGATGCCAAGATCCACTTGATGTGGTCATTTTCCATCATGATCGGGTCCAACGGTTCCTCCTCCTTCTTTCCTTTATCCTTACCTCCTTTCATTTCTCCTTTTTCTATCAGTGCTTCCCCCCTTCCCCCATGCACGCAGGGAAGTTTAGTTGTCTGATTCCATTATCTTTACACTTTTGTTATATAGAAGTATCTTAATATAAGTATACAGTGATCTAATGTACCTTCCTTGAGTTCTACGTAGAATTCATGCTTCGCTGCATTGTATGACTTCGTTGTGTCAATTACAAAATATTTTATGAAGCCTGACACAATACTGTCAAGCCAAAAGTCTACTACGTGGGTGAATTGGTTGTTCACCTGCTGTAACTACTCAATCTGTATCAGGGTCCAATCTAACTATCGAATCCGGTTCATCGCATGGTTATGCTTCAATATTAGTATCCACTCCTGCAGTAGATGTGAAAAATCATAGAAAAAGACTTTGTGCAAATCAATAGACACATATTTCTCAAGATGTTTGCGAGGTGTTATTCTAGGGTTTCTATTGTCTTTTTGTGCAAACTCTAGCTCTTTTGTTCTCAACCATATTTCAATCTCTACTTTTGTGGGATTCCACGATATCAACATTCCCTTCTAATGGATCATTGGTCTCTTCCCTAACCTTTTCTTGATTTGCCTCTAACAAATGTTCAACTTGTCTTATCGACTCAATCCTGTCTTGTTCCTACCGATGACAATGGAACCATTGGTTGGTTATCGTTATCCCTTTATAATGTCCAAGTTTGTATTGAACCAGGGTTCATTTGTTTCGAGTTTCTAACAAAGTCTCTAAAACTATCGGCTCTCCTAGTGAACCTCAAGACAACGCAACACACAGAATGCACTGCGCAGTCTCACCCGAGATAGATTTAATGGGTGGCTGCAAGACTGAGGTGTTTACATACTAGGATTGAGTATGAAATATGAGATCTCGACCATTGAACCATTATTAGAACTGACCAATGAAACATACTGTTATTCACGACTATGTAGTAACTTCAACAACTTATTCCCTTAATAGCGCAATCATATTTCACAGAGAATGTAATAAATATTTCATTCATTAAGCACAACAAATAACTACTGAAAAGAAGATAAAGATATGCATGCATTCATCACATTACACAGATATTACCGTGGTTCACCCCCTCCTGGGCTACGTCGACAAATATTTGTTTCTTGACTCTTCTATTATGGTAGTTCTGCATCTACAACGCTGCACACTTACAATTCTTCTCAGTTGGGTAAGATCTATATGAGGCGAACTAGATCACACCGGGCTCCTCATCCTGTGATCTAATCCTCAAGATCTACCTTATCTTGTCTCCTCTAGCTCAACAGATTGCAAAATATATCATACAACAAAATATTACCTATCGCATTCGCTCATGCATAGCTACTATACCCAAGAACTGATTATATGCTGAACACTACAAAAACCTGAATACTAACTAAATAAAAAAACTACAAAATTCGTGAACCATCTATAATACCTCAATTTTGGTATTTATACATCTTTGGCTCTTCATCCATTACAATACATTACCAAAACCCTAACCCTACTGACGTTAGGTCTTCCTCTCGTTCGCGTGTTGTTCTACCTTCTAGCTGTCGCTTTCCTTGTGCACACTTTCTTTCATTCACGTGTGTTGTGTTTCCTTCCAGCTGTTGCTTCACTCTCTGCACACTTTCTTTCCCCACGATCATCCTTCTTTCCACTTCGGCCTGCTGCCAACATCTTGTCTTACGAATTCCATGTTCTTTCATGTTATATAAAATAAAGGAGTACCACTTCTTTAAAAACACAGGGGGATTTATCCTCATGAAGTTGGCTTAAAGGTTGTAAGATAGTCTTTTAGATAAATAATTCTTCTATAGCCTTTGCTTCTTATTCAACTTCAGATTATGTAAGAACTTATTTGCTTTCCCTGTGGGCCTTGCCTTCTTAAGAATTACATATTGCAATGTAATTTTATTTTTCTTATACCAAAGTTTCACAAAAAAAAATTCCATATTAATATTCATTGTACCAATTTTGGCCATCCAAGGATATCCAAGAATAACATCCACATCATTCATATCATTGACACAAAATTTAGAATGAAATACATATTTTTCAATGGTGATATTACAATATTTAAACTCTTGAATATTGTTTCCCTAAACCTGTGTGCTTTGCATATTTTTTCCTGAACTTGCAATCTATTAACCAAGTGAGCATTGATAAATTTTGCTGGAAAATAGGATTAATATAAACAATGACATTTTATTTGTGAATACAACGATGAACATGTAATATAGAGTTTCCCTATAAACCCTTGGTGCACTCTCTATCCTTTTTTCCAACATAATACCACCTATCTAATTTTGTTCTTTCAAATTATTCATCAGATAGTGCCATAATCTTGGAAAATCTCAATGTTTTCCAACACATCTTAGCATCACCTTGGAAAACAAGGGGTACCATGATTTTCCAATTTTCTTGGCATGCTAACTTAATCTCTTTTATGTATTCATCAATACTAGGGCCATCATATTTTCTAGTAAAATAAATCTTTCTTGGAAGAAATCTTCAACAAAATCTAGTGTTTAAAAAAACCTTACGGTGCAATTGGCATGGCTTTTCCGGAAAAACATTGAAAAATTGTCGAATTTAAAATGATGATAATTTCACTTCCTGGACTCTGTTTCAACCAATTTGTTTTTTTAAATTGGTTATTTTCCAAATTGAATTCAAATATACAATTTGTTTCTACAATTTATGCACGTAAAGTTTCATAATTGATCTCAAGTGTGTGGCCCCCTTTTTCCCCTAGAAATAATCTGCAAAAGGAACTAAAATTTTGTTCCTTTCTTTGGTCAAAGAAAGAACTCTAATACCAAATCTTAAGTACTCAAGATCTGAAATAGAAAATCACATACAATAGATCCAAGATGATGTAGGGAAATCCAAACTTTATTTTATGAAAACAGTTAGCGTATGGAAACACCTTACAAATTATCCTTTTAAGGAAGAGATCCACTCACTAGAACATTTGGGTCATTTTTCGATGTCGTCTTTGTAGAAATTTCCACTTTATATTTTCGGGAGAAAGAAAAACATTGGACTCCCCCAAACATCACTTCACATGACATCATTATACCAACGTGACATATATCATCGTTGGTTCCACGTTTCTAGTAGACATGTGTCATGTCTACTTTCATTGTCCAAGCCCACAATTAACATCGCAAAAGAGGTGACTGAACTATTAGGATATTTATCCACATAGGAGTTAGTTAAAATCTACTTTGTCTAATGCGTCATTAGGTAAAAATGTGTTTCTTAATGTGTTTCTTTAGTATGCATTATTATGAATTTGTAGTTAGGAAATCCGACGGTCATGATATGTTCCCAACATAGAGTGATCCAACGGTTCATATTATCCTCGATCTTAACGGCCATTGATCCATCACTTAACAACCAATTGGTCCATGATCTCTATTTAAAGAGCATGGAGGGTCATTTTTCAATGATTGGTTATGAGAAAATCTCTTGTAGATTCTCTTTGTAATATTTTTCTTTTGCATTAATAAACTGCTCCAACTGGTCGCGTTGGATGGTGTCGTAGATGTTTCCCTGTAGGGTTTTTACCACTTCAAAACATCGGTGTGTTGATATTTGATCTGGTTGTGTGAGTGGTTACTAAAGGTGTTCGTCCTCTCTTTAAATACCTTTGTTGTTGAACATGGTATTACATCTTGTTTGAAGACCCGCTCCTGTTGTAGATCGAGATCATGAAGATGAGTTGCCTCATCTCTATTTTCTGCTATTTCTGTACATTTCTAGACTGAGAAGACTATTTCATTGTGTCCGAAGTGCTCGCTTAATTTAGGAACGCTTTTTGTTTCACTCGAAAAGGTTTCTGTTTTCCCAAGATACGGTAATTTCAGCTAGATCTGGAGGTATAAACCTTGGATACGCCATTTTAAATTTTATTTGCAGAGTATTACTTCGGTTTTATATTGTTTTTTTTACAGGTTGCTACTATTTTAGATTTGCGTATGTTCTTTTCCCCGTTCCCTGTGCGATCTTGGAAAATAAAAAACAGATAGGAAAATGTGCATTTTCCGGGTAAGCTAACCGAAATCTAACCCTTGTTGTCATCAAGAAGAGAACATGTTTTCTTGTGTGAAATAGTTTTTTTTAGCACATTCTCCAAGGACGTCTTCCACCATCACAACAAAAACAACATCCCCAATCCTCTTTCTAAACAATAAAATATGTTTTCTAGCCCATTTGGTTAAATGTTTCCTAATTAAGTAAGAGGTATTGAGTTCAAGTCTCTCTTTTTGTTACTTTTTTTTGAAAAAGTTCATGCTCCATTGTACAGTGTATTTCACTTCAAGTATAAAAGTGAATCACTATAAGTAGCTTTAATATTTTAGAGTTATTTATTTTGCATGTAACTTTTCTTTTATAAAGTAACTTCATTGTAAATTTGATCCCCACTTTTTTTATAAAAGTGGGTCACTTCATCACGTGGTCTTTTGGTTACTGTTTATGCATTTTTTTTTTAAATGACATAACTTTCACATCCGAAGTCTGTTTTCAGTGTCGTTTTTCAAAACTGCCTAATTTTTCGATATCTTTCCATCCATATCACGAGTTTCAGTTTTTAAATCCATATTATCTACATATTGAATATGGCTTCTTCAAGTAATCTTTTGCTTACCAACACCAACTACTTCCAATGGAAATCCCATATGGAGGATTTATTAAGAAGTAAGGGTTTGTACCAAATTACTTTGGGAAAGGAAAGATAACCTAATGATGTTGAAAAGAAATTCAAATGGGCTAATAGAAATGACGAAGCATGTGGACTAATCAAAATGTCCATATCTCCTGATTTACGATTCCACCTTCAACAAATTGATAAACCCAAATAATCTTGGGAAACGATTGAATTTGTGTTTGGTAAACACAATATTATTCGAGCACAATAGTTAGAAAATCAAGTACCAACTTTAAGTCCAAGTGATTTTTCTTGCATTGAATATTATCTATCTAAGTTTGAAACACTCTGAATTTTATGTGAAGAATGTAAGATAAAGATAGAAGAATATTGTTGCATCTATCTTATTCTTTCGAAGATAGGTAGTGCATATTTTGTATTTGTATCTATATTTTATGCCATGCAAGAGGCTCTAGGGATATGTAATGTCCCTTTCCAAATAGGAGCTCCATAGAGGAGGGTTAATGGTCTAAACTGCCCCGTTAGATTATAGCCAGGGCCAAAAAGGGGTAAACAGGGTTACTAGAGGTCACTCCAGTCACAGGTGTTATATTCGAAAAGTGACATTGACTAAAAAGGGGTTAAAATCGTTTTTAAGTCATTATGAGATAAAAATAGAAGTCAAAAGTGAATTAGGTTTTCAACAGTGATTTAGGGTTTTGGAAGTCAACAATGAATTAGGGTTTCAACATGATTTAGGGTTTTGGAAACCTATAAAGGAAGGGTTAGTGACCTAATTCATCATTATGCAGATTATGACTTGTCATTGAGGAGAAGAGGCACATCTCAGGAGAGATAATTTAGTGTATTCCAGGAGGAAGACACCAGTTGATTGATTTCGGTGTTGAAAGACACCCTAGTCACCGATAAGATCATCTAGGTCTTCCATCATTCTTCATTGATTCCGCAGTGCTCCCATATTCTGGGTATTATCTTTTAGTTGCTTATTTGTATTCCGGCTAAGATCCTTTTGTCTTTTGATCTAGCCGAGTGTTGTTATTTTATTCAGCAACAGTTGATGATTTGTATTCCATCTAAGATCCTTTGTCTGTTGATCTAGTTGAGTATTGTCAGTTTATTCAGCTGCATTTGGCCATTTTGCAATCCACAGAGATATCATAATACAAACTTTGCAGTCCTTTGTCACGTTTATTATTTGTATGATCATTTGTATGCCGTAAACCTTTGATCCTACACACATTAGTAGCATTTCCTAGACTAGCCAAGTCAGGAACATTACAGTGGTATCAGAGCTTTAGTCCTACCAGCCTGTGAATCAAGACAATGAGTGCATCAAAAGACCCAGAGGGCCGTGAACACATAGGTGACGAATATGTCACTTACAACAGGCATTAGGAAAGAAGGCATAGGCCTGATTTTCCCTATTTTTCTCCTAGCTCAGAGGAAGAGGAAGAGGCACACAGAGAAGTAGAGAGAAGGGCATAGCGTAAGGTTGAGCGCGAGGTAGAGAGGATTCTAGGAGACAGATATGAGTGAACAGAGGGAAGTAGCAAGGCCCCCGTAGATCCCGAGGCAACTTTCATGCAGGTTATCAATGATATGTTAGCTAGTCAATGGACCATGTCTCATTCGTTGGCACAGGTGGTTGATATATTGGCTAGAGTGGGCACCCCAAATACACAAGTCCCACATGCAGCACAGGGGAACTCGGGAGCAGGCAATAGACCCCAATCACCCTCTCGCACATACACCTCTGCGAGTAGGATTCGCAGACCCTTGTTTCCTAATTTCCAGAGGGTACCCCATGTAGCAGCACCGCCACTGATAACACAGAGGCCACACACTCATGTCAATGAATTTGTAAGAGTATAGGAGGGAGTATGAAGCATTGGGTCGTGACTTCCATCAGGACATGACCTTAGTCGAGTACTATGGAATCAGACTCAGGAACCACCCCAGAGAGTCGAAGAGGGGAGGACCACAACAACACAAGGGGCATAACCTCGATTTCATCCAAAAAGTTGGGAAACTCACCATCCCTTCCTTCAAAGGATCATCCAAATACACCGCCAGAGCTTGGTTACAGAAACCAGACACATATTACAAGCTCAACCAGATGATCGAGACATAGGCCATCATTTTCACAACCTTACACTTGGAGGGTGAGGCATAAGAGTGGTGGTATCATGGATTGGTGACATTGGGTCACAGTCGTATTGCCTCCTATAGGGAGTTTACAGATAGGTTTATGAACATGTTTGATAAGAAGGATCCCGAGATACACTTTAGGGATCTAGACCAGTTGAGACAAACTGGCACAATAGAGGCGTTCATCACAGATTTTCAGTGGGTAGCCTTGGTAGTGACAGATATATCAGAGCCAAGACTGATCATGCTATTCACAGAAGGACTCACAGAGCCTTTGAGAGGATGGGTGAAGGCATATAGGCCTCCCACTTTGTAGGATTCCATCCTTCGCACTCGAGACCTGGCAGACTCAGTGCCAAATACTGAAACTTTATCCAAACCATTTTTGCCCCATAGGGATTGATACAGGAAGCCATTCCAGAGAGAATGGAAGGGCAAGGAGAAGCTGGATGATGAGACTAGGCAAGAGCTTATGAGGAAGAAGCTTTTCTTTAGTTGCAGAGATCCTTGGGTCCTAGGACACAGGTGCATGGGAAAGGGAGAGATTCATTATATTTAGGTAGCAGGAGACAACTTGGATAGTGAGGAGGAAGAGCAGGACAATGGATCCACTAGTTTAGAGGAGGAGTCAACACCAACATAGGATAAGCCTCCCTGTAGACCACTGACACCAGAAGGAGCCCATCCTCCAGTAGTCCCACAATCGCCAGAATAGGCTAACAGGAGGAAACCAACAAAGGAAGGTGTCATAGCAACCCTTTTTGGGGTTCCCAGGTATGATACCCTCCATACAGAGATCAAGAATTTATTGGGACGACATCAGCAGGTCTTTGAGGCAATTCCACTGGGGAGACCACCTGACAAGGGGTTTGATCACACCATTGAGTTGGAGGAGGGGGGGAAACCTATGATCACTCCCCCCTATTGTCATCCTAGGAGGTTCAAGGATGAGATAGAGAAGGCAATCAAGGAATTTTTGGCAATGGGACACATAAGATCGAACAACAACCCATTTTATTCTTCAGTTGTCTTAGTTTTGAAGAAGGATGGGACCATGAGGATTTTCATTGATTATCGAGCCTTGAACAAGAAAACCATCAAGAATCGGTACCCTATCCCACGCATTGACGAGTTGATGGATGAACTACATGGGGCATTTTTCTTCTCAAAAAATGATCTACGCTCCGGATATCATCAGATCAACATCCAAGAGCAGGACATAGAGAATATAACATTTCAATGTCATTTTGGACACTTCGAGTTCCTGGTTATGCCATTTGGGCTAACGTATGCACCCGTTACATTCCATTCTTGCATGAACCATATATTTAGGGATCAGTTAAGGAAATTAATCTTTGTTTTCTTCGACGACATCTTGATTTATAGCTGGTCATGGAAAGAGCATATGAGGCACCTGGATGAGGTATTGAGCATCATGGAGGCACAATCATTATATGCCAAAGAGTCCAAGTGCGAGTTCGGTATGGAAAAGTTGCTTTACTTGGGCCACATAATCAGTGCACAGGGGGTACAAATGCACCAAGGGAAGATCAGGGTCATTCTGGATTGGCCGACACCAAAGAATGTGACAAAATTGAGGAGCGTCTTCAGGCTGTGTAGATATTACAGGCAGTTCATCTGGGGTGTTTCTCATCTTGGAGCACCGCTGATAGATCTTACCAAGCATGGGGCCTTCATATGGACTGAGAAATCACATGAATTCTTTGATCACATGAAGGAATTCATGGGCACTTGTCTTGTGTTGGCACTACCAGACTTCACCTTGCCATTTGTACTAGAGTGTGACGCATCCGACAAAGGGATCAGTGCAGTTTTGATGCAGGGAGGAAACCCCATTGTATTCGAGAGCTGTAATCTTAGTCAACCTGAGAGGTTGTAATCCATTTATGACAAAGAAATGTTGGCAATCATGCATGCCTTGACCAAGTTCAGACAATATTTGGTGGGCAACAAATTCATGGTCAAGACCGATCACAACAGTTTGAAGTATTTACTTGAGAAGAAGGACCTCAGTGAGCGCCAACAGAAATGGGTGACGAAGGTACATGCATTCAAATTTGACATAGAGTATGTCAAGGGGAAGAAGAACATTGTGGCTGATGCACTATCGAGGAGACCTGTGGCATGTTCTTTGATGAAGATTTTAGCAGATTGGAAATCCCACTTGTTAGTGGAATATTCCAAGAACAAGTTTGCTTGTGAGGTGATGGATGGGAAGATATAGGATGAATGGTATAGGGTCATTGACAATGTCATATTTTACAAGGATAGAGTCTACTTGGTGCTAGATTCAGGGCTTAAGAAGAAGATCCTCACCGCAGTTCATGATTCACCTCTAGCAGGCCATCAGGGGTTTTTCAAAACCTACAGACAGATCAGAGAGAGGTTCTCATGGAAGGGCCTCAAACAAGACGTTATGAGGCACATCAGTGAGTGTGTGACTTGCTAGCAGAACATGTCATAGCATGCTCTTCCAGCAGGGCTACTTCAACCACTCACCATTCCAGATTAAAAATGGGAGAGTATATCTATGGACTTCATCATAGGTATACCCAAGGTCCAGGGCAAGGACTATATCTATGTAGTGGTAGACAGATTGACCAAGTTTTCTCACTTCTACGCCATACCGACATAGTACAATGTAGTTCAGGTAGCCGAGATTTTCTTCAGGAGTCTTCAGACTTCATGGGTTGCCGAAGAACATCGTCAGTGACAGGGACAATCGATTCATAGGGACATTTTGGAGAGAGTTTTTTCAGTTGGTGGGGACAAAGTTGACACCTAGCACCAGCTATCACCCTCATATAGATGGGTAGTCTGAGATTGTCAACAAGTGGGTTGAAGGGTATTTGAGGAACTATGTAGGAGGATAGTAGAGAACATGGGTAAAGTGGTTACATTTAGGAGAACATTTCTACAACACCACCTTCCACATTTCCATTGGTATGACACACTTCCGAGAATTGTATGGATATGATGCTCCCACATTGGTAGAATTTGTCTTCGGGGAGAGGAGAGCTCCCAAGGCCACGGATTGGATCATAGAGAGTCAGGATATTCTCAAGTTGTTGAAAGAGAACCTGCAAACGACACAAAACTGACAGAAGATAAGTGCAGATAGGCATAGGAAAGAGCACATATTTGAGTTTGGAGATTTGGTTTTCTTGAGACTCCAACCCTACAAACAAGCATATTTGAAGAAGAGTGAGGCCGAGAAGCTCAAGCCCAGATTTTATGGTCCTTACAGAATCATGCACCGAGTAGGCAAGGTTGATTACGAGCTAGATATTCTAGAGGGGAGCAATATTCATAACATGTTCCACGTGTCTTGCCTCAAAAAGGCAGTGGGACAATTCATTAGAACATGAGAGGAGCTTCCCCTGTTGGATGAGGAGGGACAGTTGGAGTTAGTTCTGGAGGAGGTTTTGTAGTTCCAGGAGTGGAAACTGAGGAGCAGGGTCATCAGAGAGTGTTTGATCAGATGGAGAGGGATTCCATTAGAGGAAGCTACTTGGGAGAGAGAACAGGTGTTGCAACACCCTGGACTGGTATTTCTTGAGAACAAGAAATTCCAGGAAGGGAGGACTATAATTTCCCTTTCCAAATAGGATCTCCAGAGAGGAGGCTTAATGGTCTAAACCACCCCATTAGACTATAGCCAGGGCCAAATAGGGGTAAACAGGGTTACTAGAGGTCACTCTAGTCACATGTGTTATATTCGGAAAGTGACATTGAACTAAAAAGGGGTTAAAAGTGCCTTTAAGTCATTATGAGCTAAAAATAGAGGTCAACAGTGAATTGGGGTTTCAACAGTTATTTAGGGTTTTGGAAGTTAACAGTGAATTAGTGTTTCAACATGATTTAGGGTTTTGGAAAGCTATAAAGGAAGGGTCAGTGACCTAATTCATCATTATGCAGATTATGACTTGTCATTGAGGAGAAGAGGTGCATCTCAGGAGAGATAGTTCAGTGTATTCCAGG
>SNQJ01S0027696.1:45279-61595 GCA_010110895.2 Picea sitchensis
GAGAAGAGGTGCATCTCAGGAGAGATAGTTCAGTGTATTCCAGGAGGAAGACACCAGTTGGTTGATTTTGGTGTTGAAAGGGACACCCTAGTCACTGGGAAGATCATCCAGGTCTTCCATCATTCTTCATTTATTCCACAGTGCTCCCATATTCTGGGTATTATCTTTTAGTTTATTATTTGTATTTTGGCTAAGATCCTTTTGTCTTTTGATCTAGTTGAGTGTTGTTATTTTATTTAGCGACAGTTGCTTATTTGTATTCCATCTAAGATCCTTTGTCTGTTGATCTAGTCGAGTATTGTCATTTTATTCATCCGCATTCAGCCATTTTGTAATCCACAAAAATATCATAATACACAATATTCAATCCATTGTCGTGTTTATTATTTGTATGATCATTTATATGTTGTAAACCTTTGATCCTACACACACATTAGCATTGTTTCCTAGACTAGCCAAGTCATGGAAATTACAGGATAGCTTATCAAAAACCCACTCTTGAGAACTTTCATGATGCTTTGATTAGAGAGAAAGATAAGCTTGTACAACTTGGAGTGATCAACACTGCATGAACCTCCAACATAGACTTAGTCGTCCATCAGAAAGATAAACCCAAGAATCCCAAAAATGAACATCCTCGCCACAACAACAAGCAACATAAGGGTCCCAAACCCACTCAGATATCTTCCACTCCTAATGGTGACAAAAGAGAAAAATATAAAAATAAGAACACTGATAGACATTGCAACTTTTTTGATAAATATGGTCATGATGAGTCCAAATATTTCAAGAATATGGAAAATTTAGAAGCAACGATGAAGAAGCACAACTTCAATATTGATTCTACTACTTCTTCTTCTTCTTATGGACACGCACTTTATGATTCTGGTTTCTCCTTCAATACAACTTCTACTTCTTCTTATGATGAGTGTCTTATTGATTTTGGAGTATTGTATCATATGGCTAAGGATAGAGACATATTTTATGCTCTAAATTAATGTAACACCAAGAAAATATTTGTTGGTGATGGTAGATCTCTTAGTGTTGAAGGATCTGGAACAATTCAAGTAGAAAATCGTCATTTCAATGATTTATTATGTGCTCCAAGTATTTCTTGTAACCTTCTATCAGTATATCAAATCACTCATTCAAGTGAAAGTAACACCGTAGATTTTTCACCTCACCAAGTTGTAATCAAGGATCTAAAATATCCTAAGCATGTTCTTGCAACTTGAATTGTTGATGATATTACCAGGTTGTACAAGTTTGACAACTTTGGGTCATCATTTTTTTCTTTAGTTTTTGTTTCTCATAACGATGACTTGAGAAAAATTTGGCATGAGAGGTTTGGTAATCTAAACTATCACTCATTACAATAACTATGTAATCAACAGATGGTAACTGGTCTTCCTCCTGTGTGTGCCGATTTTGTTCTCGACAAACATCATCAGGACAATTTTGACAAACATGCCTCTTGGCATGCCTCTGGCGCTTCGTATCTTGTTCACAATGATTTGTGTGGTCCACTTTCTTCTCCTTCTTTTTCTGGGTACAAGCATTTCTTAACTTTCATTGATGACTTTTCCAGACGTACTTGGGTTTACTTCTGAAAACTTAAGAGCAAATTTTTTGACAAGTTTTTGGCCTACAAGGCCCTTGTAGAAAATAAATGTAAACATCAAATTCAAAGGTTAAGAATAGATAATGGAGGAAAATATGTGAACAATAATTTTACAAGTTACTATAGTACACACGACATCCAAATGAAACACATTATTCCATATACACCATAATAAAATTGTGTTGTTGAGAAAAAGAACCACACATTAAAATAAATGGCTAATTGTATGGTCCATTATAAGGGATTAAGTCTAAAGTATTGGGTGGAATCCATCAACTGTGTAAATTACAAAGTAAATCTCACTCCCACAAAGGCTCTTAAAAATATAACATTGGAAGAAGCTTGGACTAAAATTAAACCAGATGTAAGTCACTTCCGTGTATTTGGCAGTATAGCATGTGCTCACATTCCTGATGGCAAAAGGAAAGCATTGCAGTCTAAAAGTGAGAAGTGTATATTTGTTTGTTATTTTGAATATTTCAAAGGTTATAGACTTCTTCAACCACATTGTAATGGAATTATCTTGGCCTGGGAGCCTAATTTGGTGTTTGTGCCTTTTTTGGCACGTGAGCCTAATTCAACATTTGTGCTTTCTTCGGCTTGCAAGCCATCTTAGACATTTGTGCCTTCTTTTGTTCTCGTTTATTCTTTAGATGATGAAATTAAGGATTAAAATCCACCTCTGCCTATTCACCTTCCTTCATATGATTCCTTTGAACCTGAACCAGCACCAACTCAAGCTCCATCACTTCCTAGATGGGTTCGTTCAACATGAGAAGCAATTGATGATATTGTCAGCGATCCTTCAGATCAACGTCGAACACGTTCCTAGTTCCAGCGAGCCTCTTCTCTTTTGGCTCAAGTTTCAAAGACTCATGATCCAGAGACATTTGCAGAAGCTTTAGGTCATCCAGATTGGGATACATCAATGAATGAAGAGTATATTTATTTAATGGCAAACGTTACTTGGGACCTTGTGCCTCTTCCGAAAGGAATAAAAATTTTCATATGTAAATGGGTCTACAGAACTAAGTATGCATCATATGGAAGTGTTGAAATACATAACGCTCGGTTAGTTCCCAAAGGATTTTCCCAAGTTGAAGGAATTGACTATAATGAAACCTTTTCCTTTGTAGCCAAAATGAATTCCATCTACGCTGTTCTTTCCTTTGGTGCCTCCCATAAATGGGAGGTCCATCGGATGGATGTTAAATCCTCATTCTTGCATAGAGATTTGCAAGAATAAATCTACATGGATCAACCTACTGGCTATGTCCAGAATGACTCTAGCCTTTTTTGTTTCCTTAAGAAATCTTTTTATGGTCTTAATCAAGCCCCTAGAGCTTGGTATTCCAAAATGGACAACTTTTTTATTACCACTGGATTCTCTAGATGCCATTATGATCCTAATGTATATACCAAGAAAGTAGGATGCCATCTCATAATTCTTTTCCTTTATGTTGATGACTTTATCCTTACAGGTTTTGAATCAAAACTTTTAAACCATGTGAAAACCAGCCTTAAGAAGAAATTTGAAATGACAAACTTAAGATTTTTGCACTATTTCCTTGGCCTCCAAGTTTTGCAAACCAATTAAATAATTTTTCTTTCCCAATCTAAGTATGCTTGCGATCTTCTTCATCGCTTTCACATGGATGATTGTAAACCAACCCATTCTCCCTTCCAGTATGGAGTCAAGATTGTTTCCACCTGTACTTCTTCCGAAGTTGATGCCACCTTATACTCTCAGTTAGTTGGTAGCCTCTTATAATTGAATCATACCCATCCTGATCTTTCCTTTATTGTTGGTATTGTTGCCTGGTATATGCAAAAACACAATGAAATACATTGGAAAGAAGCTGAAAGGATACTTCTCTATGTATGTGGTAAAGTTTAGTTCAAGATACATTACAGTTCAGGGGGGGACTCCTTTATTGATTGGTTTCACTGATTCATATTGGGCCGATGACCCTGATGATAAGAATTCTACTACAAATCATGTTTTCATCCTTGTTTCAGGACATGTCACTTGGGCCTGTAAGAAACAACAGGCTATTACACTTTCTTCAGCAGAAGCAGAGTATTGAGCAATGATAAATGCAAGTCTGGAAGCCTTATGGCTTCGACTGATTCTTTCAAATTTTGGATTCTAGCAACAAAATTTGACCATCCTTTGGTGCAACAATAAGAGTTCCATCAAACACGCTAAAGAATGAGTTCAACATCAATGCAACAAACACATCGAGCTACATATGCACTTCATCAAAAATTTCATTCATGATCAAGTTATTGAAGTGCTCCTTTTCCCTACAAAAGATAAAGTTGTAGACATTTTCACAAAGTCTCTTACAGAAGTGAAGTTTTCCAAACTTCAATCTATGTTAGGAGATCAGGAAGTTGTCATCAAAGGGGGATATGATCTAATGTTTCCTTCCTTCCCCTATTCTATCACTATTATAAATCCTTCAATCCTATCCCAAGTTTTTCTTAAGGGGGGATGTTAGAATATTTAGACACTTAGGAGTTAGTTAAGATCTACTTGGTATAATGCGTCGTTAGGAAAAAGTTTGTTTCCTAGTGTGTTTCTTTAGTATGCATTAGTATGAATTTGTATTTAGGAAATCTGACGATAACGATATGTTCCTGACATAGAGTGATCCAACAATTCATATTCTCCTCGATCTTAATGACCATTGAGCTATGGATTAACACCCGATTGGTCCATGATCTCTATTTAAAGAGCATGGAGGGTCATTTTTTGATGATCTATTGTGTGAAACTCTCTTGTAAAGTCTCTCTATAATCATTTTATTTTTCATTAATAAATTGCTCCAAGTGGTTGTGTTGGTTGGGGCCGTGGATGTTTCCCCATAGGGTTTTTACCACATCAAAACATATATGTGTTGATATTTGATCTGGTTGTGTGAATGGTTACTGAAGGTGTTCGTTCTCTATTGGAATACATGTGTTGTCTAACAATCACACATGATATGGAACAAGACATTGCAAAAGAGACATCCATGGAGTCGACCATGCGACATGTCAGATGTTCAAGTGAGACCTGTAGACATTGAAGAGGCTCATGGTAGATGTCACAAATACTGTCTCTAGACCGAAAAATGGTGTTATATCTCCTGAATTGGTGCTATATCCATGATGGGGGAATGTCCCAATTATCGTCAAAAGACAGGTGATTGTACTATATCTACGACATTTAAGCCATATCAGTGATGGAGAGAACATCGCAGGTAACGTCGAAAGACTGACGGCCTGTTAGTATTTAAAAAATTAAAATAAAACATAAACAAAACAAGCAGAGGGGAAAAATTTCTTCTAGCTGCAAAATTGAATTGCAGTAAAGGGGTAAAATATGTGTTTCCTTCTAAAATAGTTTGAACCTGAGCAAAAACAAGAACAAATATTGTAAATGAGTTAATCGAAATAGGGAACATGGAAAATGGAGTATCACATGCACCCAAATGGGTTATACAAAAGAAAGAAATAACACAAATATACATGTGTATTGATACATGCCATGTTGTGGACGTGTACAAAACCTACCATATCATGATAATCAGTTAGCAAGCTAGCTAACTCCCTATATTCGTCTATTAGAAATAAAAAGCAATTTAATTATATTTATAATTAATAATGCCAAGTCCCAAAATGGATTAAATTTTAAGAGCCTTTATAACTACTTGAGGTTTTGTTTTTCCATAAAGAATGATTAACACCCTAACAATGGGGAGTTTTTGCTACTACAATAAAATGTAAGAGCTTACCAGGGATAACCTTAACAAAGAACACAATGTCTACCAAGTTCTTCCATCTGGTGCAGAAGAATAGTGTAAGAAGAGAAGATAGGCAAGTGATCATAGCCACTGCATTAGAGACTCATAGTACTTTCCTCAAGGATTTAAAAAAGGATAGGATTTCCCAATCCTAGATTCCACAACAATGGCAGTATGTACATTTGGTCATTGTATGATGCAGAGAATATGCACTTTATTTTAACTTTTCATCCATCATTAAACAATTGTTCTCAATAACCTAAATACACTATTTATTATACAATATGTCACTAGAAATCCATTCTTGAGTCCACTCTTATGAAAATTGAGCTAAGCACAAACTACCTTGCACCTTCGGAGTCACAAACTATTTTATATCCTATCGTGACCATTCCACTCAGGTGTCTAACATCAATGTCAATAAGAAAGAGGAAAGAACTAGAAAGGAATTAACCTCATACCATGAAGATGAAAGAATAGAGATTTAAATAGAAGAATAAGAAAGAATAAAATAATGGAAACATGCATTTAAAAAGAAATTACATAATAGTTTTCTTGTAGAAAAGAATATCGAAACATGAGGAATCATTTCCTAATGTCCCTAGGGACACTTGGATACTACTTTCATTATTCATGACCATCAACCATAGCCCAAAATAACATCTCGTCCTTTGTATAAAATTAAGGAACCACCTACAACTAATTATGATGGGATCTCTTCCAACATTATACAATAAATGTGCATTCAGATAGTTTACCATCAATATTGTGTGTTCTGTTGATTACCTACGTTGTTGTGTTCTATCAGAAATTACAAGCCATGAAACATACCACCAACTCGATCATGGGGTATGTGTAATGATCTTATTACAATGATCCACATATGGACACATAATAATATATTTATATGATATACCATGGCTATAGTGATAGCAATGATGAGACACAATGTGTTGCATCTTATTTAATTTACTTGATTATATAATGAGTGGGAATATGGGTTGTTGATAGAAGTGTCAGGGGAGATGTATTGACAAAGCATGGAGGGAAATTTGGGGATCCTCATAAGGAGGCTCCTGAGTGGGTACTTCATTAGGTGTGGTCTCTCCCACATCTAGCTTGGTCATGTATTCATTTAAAGTTTCCTCAAATGTGATTGATGTAGCCATATCTACGAAAAAAAAACTATGTTTCTTAAATTTATGCCCTTTGACAAATTTTTAGTCACAGTGATAGTAAAGGATGAGACATTATCATTCTATCAGTTCTCCAATGGTTAACTTGTTGACTCTAAAAGGTTGAGAAGGAGTTGGAGTAGGTACAAAAGGGGGACATAGTTTTGGAACCAAATTGGGTCATTTGTTTTAGGTTGTGACCACCACTTAAGCCCTTTTTGTGAGTTGAAATCCTCCAACCAAGTAGTGGGGTGGAACATCAAGAACTATTCTTTGATATCCTCTTTGAGATAATTGATAAAACCATCCTTGAATAAATCAATAGTCATGCATTATGTTCTAATTTCCAATCTTTCAAAGGAAGCAATAAAGTATTTTACTATGTTGGTTTGACACAACTTGGTCAACATCCCAAAAAATTAAGTATTAGTTTCAAATCTAACGTTAGTTTGCACTAACTAGTCCCATGTAATGTACATCCCATATGATTTCTAAGGCCCTTGCCAACATTTTCAATGCTCCCTATCCAAATATAAAAAAAAAAATCACTAAGAGTTTCAATTGTTCATCATCAATAATCTTGAGAGAAAAATAATGTTTGATCTAAACCACCCATATTGTTGGATCAGAGACATTGAACTTATTAAATTATATATTAGGAAATCTATGAAACATATGGTGTTAAGTTTCATGAAAGGATGGCCCGGTATGATGATATCCACCTATGAATATTCTCCACTATAAATCAACATTATTTGATCATTCTAAATATGTAATTGTTGGTTGATGGAAGCCTTAAAGGATTTGATTTCAGTAGCCATGTTGTTTTGGAATGTCCTCTATGAGTCAATGAGTTTCTCTATTTTTTCTTCTAGGCTAGTGATCTAGTTCTCCATTCTAGTGGCAATCATGGGATCATTGGGGTCCACTAAAAGGGTTACCAATAAGATGCACCAATGTGATCACCATTTTATAAGGAGTATTTTAGGCTAGGTCAACCACACAAAGGTTTGAGTAGGCCTAGGACCACTTCCAAAAAGGAGTATTTTGGGCTAGGTGACCCACAATGGTCTAGGTAAGTTTGAGACCACTTCTAGATTTTTTGAAAACTATTGAAATATTTTGTACTAATGAAATTTTAAAATTTTTGATATTTCCATTTGAAGATAACACTAAATGCAGATTGAACAAGAAAGGTAAGAAAAAAATACTCAATTTCAAAATCCAATTATTCGCACTGAAACCAAAGTGTAAAGGAAGAAAAAAAAAACAAACCAAAAACTTAAAATACAAAAAGGATTCCATCAAGTAATTTTAGTAAAAAAAGTCATAATTCCCTTTCCAGACTAAGGGTGAAATCAAATATCTAAGAAAAAGAGAAGTGCATACCTTCATAAACAATTCAAGCAAATAAAATTGGCCTCAAGATATTTTATTGTTAACAAGCACAAAACTTAGTTAAGAAAATCAGTCATAGCAATCTATAATGTCAACAATTGGGCATTCTACACATGTTGTATCCTTTATATCCATAATAAAATGATCTACAAGGACTTGTTCCTCACAAGTTAAGGCTCATTCACTACATTTCTAACTATAGGTAGCTCCACAATGCCATTTGGTTCAATATTACCATCCACTCAAATAACATCATTTGTGTGTTAGTCTCATTTTTTAGAACAACCTTTTCAAACACACATTAACACTGAGAGGGGGGAGTGAATCAATGTCTAGAACTTTTGGCTACTTTTCACACTTTCATAGATTAACTAATGATGCAGTGCCCCGACCTCAGCAGCATCTACTGACCTCTCGGTCTCTGGATCTTCTCAATCTTCGAGCTAGAGTAGCTCTTCGATTCCCCGCTGGAATCTTCAAGAAATGTCCACAGGTCCTTTTTACGAAACTCTGTCATGCGAACAAGCACTAGGTGCAAGATTCTCTCACACAACCACTGGCTGTGACCATGAGCCTAACCCAAAAGGCGTTTCATGATTTTGTGTGTCGGGTCTTTGCATGTGAATCACCCTGATTCTCCCAACCTTCAAAACCCTAACAAGAGGTTAGCATGTACTATCTCCTCCCCTATATTCCTTTAATGTGACCACGAGCGATGACCACGCGCTTGAATGAAATGTGCCTCAAGATTTCATGTTTCATGACTTTGGGGGTCTCCCTACCTTTGTTCTCCCGATAGCCAAAATCACGATGGAACTAGATCAATGACCCAGATTCTTCCTTTGATCAACGACTATGATCAAGTCGAGATTTCACATTTCGTCACTTTGGGGGTCTCCCTACCTTCGTTCTCGTGATAGCTAAACCGTGATGGTGCTAGATCAATGGTCCAGATCTTCTCTTCGATCAACAACTTTGATCATGTTGGGATTTCTCATTTCGCAACTTTGGGGTTATCCCTACCTCCGTTCTCCCGATATCCGAAACCGCGATGGCGCTAGATCAACAATCCAGATCTTCTCCTTTGATCAATGGATGTGATCAAGTCAGGATTTTGCATTTTGCGACTTTGCCTCTTATGGAGTCCCTTCAAAACTTAGCCGAATTCCAAATTTGTGCAGTCCTTGCATCAGATTCTTACGTAAGACTTGGTTCTTGTGGGTGACTGTGCACACCTTGCAACAATCGCTTTTCACTCCTTGCAAAGGGGAAGTTTTTCGATATCTCTTCTGAGCTTTGGAATAAAAAAAGATCACGTCACACACTCCTTGTGTTCTACGTGCACACCTTGCACTCACTCAACAAAAGAGAAACAATTGAAACTTATACTAACATTCACAGTTTCATCCATCCATAACGAAATTCATTCATTTATGAAAAAACAATAACAAAGAATTATAAATAGTAACAATGCTATGCATTTGAGTCAACTTTCCTCTGTCATATTCATTTAAAAGTAAATGGCTACAACTAATATCAAAACAATAAATCAAAACTCAGAAAATTCCTACTACCTCGTAGAAGCCTCATTTGGGTGTACAAAACGTCTATTTATCTCAGAGGGTCCTTAGCGCCCCCCCGACTACTCATCTAATTGGAAACTGAAAAAAAAACTCTAACTGCTACCTAAGTTCAGTTACATTCAAGACTCAGAGTGAAACTCCCAGATCACTCGTGATCATCCATTTCCAAGCATTTGATCTTCTTCCATTTTCCAATCAGCTCCAAATAATTCGTAGTAACTCCCAACGTTTGATATTCTGAAATGATTCCCAAGTGCTGAGCTATCCTGCCATGCATGCTTGCTGACGATGCTCCTACATCATACTCCCCCTGGATAAAATTTCATGGACTCCTATCCATGAGCTCCTGCACCGACTTTCCATGCTTCTAGATATCAGCTTCATTTTCCCAACTGGCATCCTCTACTGGTTATCCCTTCCACTTAATCAGATATTAAAGATAAGTCTTCCTCCTGGTCTTCTTTCCAATTCTCTAATCAATGATCTTCTCCATCTATGGTTTTTCTACTACAAGCATTTGTTTCTCCCACTGAATCTTATTTTGGTCTTCTTATCCCTTTGTGTCATATTTCCAGTAAGGATACAGGTCTGAAACATTTAATATGGGTGATATGCCCACATCATCTGACAACTCAATCTCATATGTGTTTGCATCAAACTTCGTCAATATCTTACATGGTCCTATATTCTTCATTTTTAAATTGTTATACGTCCCCCTAGGGAACCTTTATTTCCTGAGATGTGCTAGAACTTGATCTCCCACCTCAAATTGAAGTTCTCTGCGATGTTGGTCAACTCTGTACTTGTACTCTTGGCTAGATTTCTGTAATTGTCCTCTGATCTGGCTATGGAGCTTCTGTATTTCTGCAACAAAATATTCTACTCTAGCGCTTCTGATCTCACTCTGCCCCAAATCTCTCAAATCGGATACTCCCCTGGGTTGTATTCCATACAATATATGGAATGGGATTTTTTGAGTGCTTTTGTTTGCCGAGTCGTTGTATGCAAATTCTTCTTGTGGTAGAATCTGATCCCACTGGTTATGATGCTCAGCGACCAGACTCCTCAACAAGTTTCCCAAACTTCTGTTTACCACCTTAGTCTGTCCATATGTCTGAGGATGATAAGGTGAGCTGAAGAACAGATCCATCCCCAACTTCTTCCACAATGTTCTCCAAAAATGACAAAGAAATTTTGTGTCTCTTTTCGAGAAGATGCTTCTAGGTAGGTCGTGAAGTCTCACAACTTCCTTGAAAAACAGATTTGCAACATGTGTTGCATCACTGGTCTTCTGGCATGGGATAAAGTTTTCCATCTTTGAAAATCTATACACCACCACAAATATGGAATCACATCCTCTTTGTGTTCTTGGTAGTCCTAACACAAAATCCATGCTTATCGAATCCCAATGCCTCTCTGGTATTGGCAATGGTTCATACAATCCAATGTTCTGTCATTTACCTTTTGCATGTTGGCATATTCTACATCTATTAAAAAATTTCATCACTTCTATCCTCATACCTAGCCAATAGTATGAAATGTTCAACTGTGAGAATGTTTTATCATGGCCGAAATGTCCAACCAATCCTCCACTATGCTTCTCCTTCAAAAGGTTGTCCCTCATTGAAAATTTTGGTATCCATAACTGATTTCCCTTGAACAACAATCCCTCTTGAATCATATACTCTGCCCACTGGCTCCTATCTCTCAGCACAAGATTCATGCATGTTTCGTATGCCTCCTTGAAATCTGGATCATCACTGTACATTTCCTTAAGGTGTTCAAACACCAAGGTCTTCACCTGAAATTCCCGCAGAATCAAACATCTCCTGCTCAATGCATCAACACATTTGTTAGCATTACCAACAATATGTTTTATGAAAACAGTAAAATTCTGCATAAAATCAATCGACTTTGCATGCTTCTGATTCAATTTTTGTTCTCCTGTTATGAATTGTAAATCCTGGTTATCACTGTACAAGAAAAAATCCTATGGGACAAGGTAATGTCTCCACTTCTTCAGGGATTGAATTATGGCATACCATTCCTTATCATGTGTGGAGTATTTTCTCTTATTCTCATTGAACTTCTCATTGAAATAGGAAGCTGGTCTATTATCCTATCTCAAAACTACTCCAATTGCAACTCCACTTGCATCACATCTCACCTGAAATGTCTTTTCAAAAATTGGCAAGACCAGAATTGGTCGTTCTGTTATATTCTCCTTCAGTGTATTGAATCTCCTCTCGACCTCCTCTGTCCATTTAAAAGACTTGTTCTTATTCTTCACCATATCAATCATTGGTGCACAAGTTCCACTGAAATCTCTAATGAACTTCTTGTAGAAACTTTCTAATCCATGGAAGCTTCTTACCTCAAATATGCTTCCTGGTGACGACCATTCTTTGATTGCTTTTACCTTTTCTAGATCCATCTTCAGTTCATTTGAAAAGATCACGAAACCCAAGTAAATGAGCTCTATATTCAGGAAAGAGGACTTCTTCATATTTATAAGCAGCTTCTTCTACTGTAGTCTCCTCGTCACTAGTGTTAGGTGTCTCAAATGCTCCTCTTTAGTCTTGCTAAAGATCAGTATATCGTCCAGATATACAACTACAAACTTTCCAATGAAATCTTTTAGTATTTCATTCATCAACCTCATAAAATTACTTGGGGAATTCGTTAATCCAAATGGCATAACAAGCCATTCATACAAACCTTCATTTGTCTTAAAGGATGTCTTCCATTCATCACCTTCTCTCATTCTTATCTAGTGATATCCGCTTCTCAAATCTCTCTTAGAAAATAAGTTTTTTCCACTTAGACAATCCATTAAATCATCCATTATTGGAAAAGAAAATCTATACATGATGGTGATTTTGTTAATGGATCTTGAGCCTGTACACATTATCCATCCTCCATCCTTCTTTGGACTCAACATAGTTGGCACTGCACATGGACTCAAGCGTTCCCTGGACAAACCCTTATCTAAAAGTTCATGGACTTGGTTCTTCACCTCCTCATTCTCTCGAGGTGTCAGTCTGTATGTTTCTTTGTTTGGAAGACTTGCTCCTAGTATTAGATCAATATGGTGGTTGATACTTCTGATGGGTGGCAATGAGTTAGGAAGCTCATACACAACTATGTCAGCAAAATTATCCATCGAATTACTTGTAAGGATAAATCTGGGTTTCCTCACCACAACAAATTTCATCTCTTATCCTTTCTTGAATTGTTTCAGGAGTTCCTTCCCACTTATGCGAAGTATGCTTGTGTTGGCTTCCTCCTTCACTTTCTTCTCCTCTATTGGAAGCAACATGTGTGTTCTACCATTCTTCTCTAGGGTGTATGTATTTTTGCTCCCATCATGAATGACATTCATGTCAAACTTCCATGGTCTTCCCAACAAAATATGGCATACATCCATGGGAATTATATCACATAGAATTTTATCTCTATATCCTCCTATCTTAAATTCGAACAGGAATTGTTTAGTAACCATTACCTAGTTTCCTTTTTGCAACCATGATACTTTGTATGGATTTGGATGTGCATTTGTCCCCAGCTCCAATTTCTCCACCATCTTTGTGGATACTAAGTTATCAGTGCTCCCACTGTTGATTATCACCTTGCATACTCTATATTTAGTCTTGCAAGATGTTCTGAAGAGACTGTTCCTCTGCACTGGATTTTCAACTTCTGCCTCTGTTTTTAAGAGAAATTTTCTCAACATAAGAGATGTTCCATCCTCTGCTCCTTCTACTTCAACATTTCTTCTCTGTGCTTCTGAAATGTGAGCTTCGCCTTCTCTTTCTGTCTTTCTCTTTGGACATTCCCAAAACTTATGTCCTTCTTTTCCACAGGTGTAACATCTCACTTCTCCTCCTCTGCCTCTTCCTCTTCTTCTAGAAGAACTTCTTCCACCATCTTGTCTTCCTCGGGAACTTCCTCCTCTTTCTGATTGACAATATGGTTTCTCAGTCTCATCTTTGGATTTTTGTGCCTGTTCTTGGGAAACTCCCTTTACTTTTTTTGGAACTGGGCTTGTACCTCTACCTCGCTGATTTTGTTTTATGGCCAACTTCTCCTCTGCCTTCAATGAAAATTGATAAGAATCCTCCACTATCCTTACTGACATCATGTTGATCTCATCCTGGATTTCATACCTCAGACTGTTTATATACTTGGAAACTTTTTCTTCATCCTTCTCTCTTTTTTCTAGTTTTGATGTTCATCTTGTAGAACTCCTCTGTGTACTCTTTAACTGTCATACCCTTCTCTCTCAGGTTTTGCATTTTTCTGAGCAAATTGATCTGATAATATTTGGGCATGAATTTAGCCTTCAACTTGGCTACCATTCTGTCCCAACTCTTTATATTTTGCTTGCCTTTGTTTCTTACCTCATCCTGTAGTTCATCCCACCACAATGCTGCATGTCCCTTGAGTCTATTGACACCATGTATCACCCTCTTCTCCTCATCGACATATTCATAGTCGAAATATTTATCCATGGATCTTATCCAATCCAGCAGCTTATCAACATCCAAATTGCCTTCGTACATTGGGACCTTTATTTTGGATCTATCTCCCAATCTGACAACTACTCTTAGCAAGATCTCTTCGGTGACATTCTCTCCTACAACTTATTCGCTCTCTACATCACTGATGTATCCAACATCATGTGCTCTTCTTTGTGATGACTCCATCACCTCTAATCTTGCACAAAGTTCTCGCATCTCCATTTCTACAGCCTGATTGGCTAAAGGTTGTTCCACTCATCTCCTCAGTGGCATTGTGTTTACTATGTTTCACAAACAAAGTACAACCTCAAATCCTTTTCCTCATTCGCCTAAAATCTACAGACGAAAATCTTCTCTGATACCACTTGATGCAGTGCCCCCACCTCAGCAGGGTCTGCTAACCTCCCAGTCTCTAGATCTTCTCAATATTTGATCTGGAGAAGCTCTTTGATTGCCCGTTCGAATATTCAAGAAATTTCCACAGGTCCTTTTCATGAAACTTTGTCATTCAAACAAGCACCAGGCGTAAGCTTCTCTCACGCAACCACTGGCTATGACCATGAGCCTAACCCAAAAGTCATTTCACAATTTTGTATGTCGGATCTTTTCATGTGAATCACCTCGATTCTCCCAACCTCTGAAAACCCGACAGTAGTTTAGCGTGTACTAGCTCCTCCCCTATCTTCCTTCAATGTGACCACGGGTGGTAACCACCCGCTTGAATGAAAGGTGCCTCACGATTTCTCGTTTCGCAATTCTGGGGGTCTCCCTACCTCTGTTCTCCCGATAGGCAAAATCGTGATGGAACTAGATCAAAGACCCATATTTTTCCTTTGATCAATGACTATGATCAAATCAAGATTTTAGGTTTCGCGACTTTGGGGGTCTCCCTACCTCCGTTCTCCCGATAGATGAAACTGCGATGGTGCTAGATCAATGGTCTAGATCTTCTTTTCGATCAACGGCTGTGATCATGTCGAGATTTCAGATTTTGCGAATTTGGGGATCTCCCTACCTCCGTTCTCCCGATAGCCAAAACCGGGATGGCGCTAGATCAATGGTTCAGATATTCCCATTTGATCAACGACTGTGATCAAGTCGGGATTTCATATTTTGTGACTTTGTCTCTTATGGAGTCCCTTCGAAACTTAGATGAATTCCAAATCTGTGCACTCCTTGCATCATATTCTTACGCAAGACTTGGTTCTTGCAGGTGACTGTGCACAACTTACAATAGTCACTTTGCACTCCTTGAAAAGGGGAAGTTTCGTGCTATCTCTTATGATCTTCAGAATCTAAATAGATCTCGTCACACACTCGTGTTCTGCGTGCACACCTTTCACTCACTCAACAAAAGAGAAACAATTGAAACTTATACTAACATTCATAGTTTCATCCATCCATAACAAAAATCATTCATTTATAAAAACACAATAACAAATAATTACAAACAGTAACAATGCTATGCATTTGAGTCAATTTTCCTCTTTCATATTCATTTAAAAGTAAATGGCTACAACTAATATCAAAAGAATAACTCAAAACTTAGAAAATCCTTACTAACTCACAACAACCTCATTTGGGCATACAAAACCTCTAATTATCTCAGAGGGTCCTTAGGGTCCCCTCCCGACTACTCGTCTACTCGGAAACTGAAAAAAAAAACTCTAACTACTTCCTATGTTCAGTTACATTCAAGAATCAGAGTGAAACTCTCATATCACTTGTGATCATCCACTCCCAAGCGTTTTATCTTCTTCCATTTTTCCAATCAGCTCGAAAAGATTCACAGTAACTCCCAGCGTTTGAGCTTCTGAAATGATTCCCAGGCGCCGAGCTATCCTACTACGCGTGTTTGCTAATGATGCTCCTACATCAACTAAACTAACTAAATAATAAATATAGTTCAATTGATTATTCATAAACATGTATAACACAAACTATATGAAGTAGATAAAATATCATTATTTTATTTATTAAAATTGAATGAATACAAATAAAATCAATCATTTAAACTTAATATGAGAGATCCAACTCTTTGATACAACACCTAGCTTGTAGTTCTCAGATCCAACTAAGAAATGAAGAATCCAACCCTTATAACAAGACCCAACTTGTTTATGTCATATCCAACTGAGATGTGAGAAATCCAATCCTCATGATAAGACTCAGCTTGTAAACATGCTCCAATTACTTGATAGAATGAACTTTCATTCAATCCAATATAT
>SNQJ01S0027696.1:76151-86665 GCA_010110895.2 Picea sitchensis
AGCTAGGCTAGCGCTTTGGAGTAGGAAGAGAGATACACTCTCCAAAAGAACAAAACACACAATAGCATCTTGTGTTAGGGAGTGTTAAATTCCATTTGCAACATCTTGTCCTAAGAAGCCCTTCTCACACAAGGGTCAAACATTAGGTCGCATTGACATCGACATAGTTACTCACCCTGCTTTGTTGGTTTCAGTGTAGATATTGCACGTATTACGGGGGTCACTCAGAGGTATACCCACAATGATGAGTGGAAGCCTTTTGAGTTGATTTCAGGCTAGATACCCTGCCTTTGTGTGTGGATCGGATTGTCGACTGTTCCCCCGAGCTTTATTGTTGTTGGTGGTGACCTTAGTGGCCTATCTTTCTAGGTTCTTACCCAAGGTGACTGTGGAGGGGAAATTCTTCATGCTACCTGGAATTGACGTTGACCAAACTCACTCGGACTCCTTGGAGGGTATACCCATGATTATGTGTGGGAGCTTGCACCAGGGTGTAAGTCCGTTAAGCAGGTTGCCAACGTAACTTTTCCACCCTAGCCCCGCTCCTTCTCGTCTCGTTGTTGCGACGTTGGATTTCATCACCAACTAGTGGCTCTAAAATTAGAAGGTATTGTTTTCCTAGTGATTGCTTCTTAGATTTTTGTTTACTAGTGTGTGTTGTTTGTTTCTCAAAGTTGACCATAGATTTTTCTTCGCGAAGTTTGTCACTCGTTTACAATAGCTCCTCCACGTCGTTCACGTAGAATGCAAGGTTTATCTCCAGAGCATCTGGACGGTTCTCAATCCTTGCCTACCAGTACACCTGAGGGCTCTCCTCAGCAGAGTGAGGTCCCAGTTGTCACCATACCACAAGTAGAAATGAGTGAAGTCGTAGTTGTCACTACACCACACGTGGAAACAAATGACTCTCTAGAACCTTTTCGAATTACCAATACTAGAGAGGATTTTTGAATTCGCCGTGGTATTGAACGACCCTTTATGCGACTGAACGCTTCCGGAGATTTAGTTGTTACTTCTTCTGGATCACCCGTTGGGCCTTTTCCCGGTATAGAAGGCCAAGATCCTTTTTGGTCTGCAGGTGATTTCCGAAGGGCCCTTTTTAGTCCTGATTCGCTTGTGGTCTCTGAAATCAACCCTCCGGTGTTTTCTGAGACAGATACTGTACCGGTGAATACCACTTATCATTTTACTCTCCCTGCCGAGATGGCCCATCTAGCGATTACTACGAGGGTCCCAACCGGGATTACTACAACTGGTCTTGCTCCTATAAACACCCAACGAACACCCGATGTCATTCCGACACTACCACCCGGATACCATACGTTGAATTCTTTGTTGAATGCTTCTGTTCCAACTCCTCCGCAAACCCCATCTGGTAGTCCTGGTGCTCCTTCTTTTCATGGGCACCCTATTCCCAGTTTTATTCCGACACTCCCTCAATTTCCTTCTGGCAATCTTAATCCTGGTGGAATTATACCGACCGTTGCACCAAACTTGCAGGTTCCCATTGGTGGGCAAGGTGGTACGATTCAATTTCCTCTTACCGAACACAATCCACTTACTACACAACCTACGATTGGCACACAACTTTTGGTTGGAACTCCACCTACGATAGGGGGACCAACCCCACCTTTTGGACAAAATATACCTCCTGCATTGGCCCAGTATTGGAATCAGATGTTACAAAATCTTCCTCAATCGAGTGGGGGGCAGTAGTTTCCTGCCCCTACTGTAGGCCAACCATATCCAGGTATACTCAATCCTATTTTCTGTACGAATGCTCAAACTCATGTCCCCACTCCGGGATACAATCCCCCGAGTTATTATCCTTTCGAACTGAATCAACCTGGGTCTTCCCATTATGGGCAGACTTCTTACGGTCCTATTGGTTTGCGAACAGGGCTTCTGCCCCAAAGTCACCAGTACCCACAAGTGAATCGACAGTTACCTTTTCTTGCTACTTTGGATTTTCCATATTTGTCTAGGATTTTGAATGATCCTATTCGTCACTCTCCCCAATGGCCTGTTATGTCGGCTAAGATTCCTTCAGACGTTCCTAAATTCGACGATAAAGTGGGAGAGGACCCGAACAATCACGTTATGACTTTTCACTTATTGTGTTCATCCAACTCGTTGATGGATGACTCGGTTCGATTGTGTCTTTTTCAACGAACCCTTACCGGTTCTGCTGCGAAGTGGTACATTGAATTACCACGAGGTTTCTTCTCTGATTTTAACACTTTAGCTATGGATTTACTTACGCATTACCAGTTACCGATCCGTTATGATACAAAGACTGATATTTTAACTTCCTTCAAATAGAGTAAAGGCACTCATATATCTGATCATATTCATGAGTGGCGAAGGAGACGACGTCTCATTAAACTTGAGCTCCCCGATCAGTTGTTGGCAGAATGGTTTACAAAATCTTTTGTGAACGAAATAAGTAAGGAGATAGCCATGGGTGGTGTCGTGACGGAAGAGAAGGATATAAGTTGTGGTCAATATCTTGACCTCGTTTATTCACAAACGGGAACTCTTTATGATTTACTACCTGATTTATCTCGTCCAAATGCTTCCATCACTTCAACTACTCCAGCTACTTCGCATGCAGCTGACGGTGTGATTGGTACTGCTCAAGCCCAATCGCATTATGTTTCAAGCACCAACCCTAAGTATACTTCTTCTAATGTTCAAAATGCTCCTTCTCCTGCCACTCCCACCGGCAAAACTTCTAAGGTAAATGTCGTCCAATCTACCCCGACCGGTAAAAACAAATCTAAAAAGGGGAGAGGCAAGAATAAGGAGGGTAAAAATAATAATCAAACAGAGCAAACTAAAAAGACTCATGTTGAAGATCGGGATAAGCGCAAACCCGCTACCCTTGCCTTATCTGTGTTGATGATCACTACACGAAGGATTGTCCATGACGTGTCGAGGTTACTAAGTTCCTTCAATGGACCTCAAAACCTTCTACCCCGGTAGTCTTGTCCCAACCCTTCCCATCTCAGCAACAGGCTTAGTTGGTCATTCATGACCAACCTTCCTCTTCTACTACATCATATGTTTTGATGTGTACTGGTGATTCTAGGCAGAACAACGTTGCACTCACAACTAGAGCCAAAGATTATTCTCCATCTAAGGAGAAGGTTGACAATTTACCTCCTGCTTTGGTACAACCCTCTCCAGCGACTCCACCTACCAACAGTCCTCTTCATATCGAACGATCGAGTCTTGACATAGTTCTGCGACCCCCTCCTAAGGGTGTCGTTAGGAAATCGGCTTTTAATCCTCATGCTCGTGCGGCCCAGAACTACAGCATTGTGGAAGATCTGGCCCAGGCACCTTCAACGATGTTAGCCCTTGAAGTCCTTCAGTCTTGTCCTGCACAACGGAAGGCACTGTTGAAAGCTATAGGTGGCATTGACCCAACAGATACGAATTTGATAGTCTTTGACTTGGATGATCACATTCCATAGTTACCCTTGCAACTCTCATTCCAGATACAAGTTGTTGTGTCTGACAAGAACATTTGCCAAACTGTTATCGACGAGGGTGCCTCAACGTGTGTAATGTCTTTTGTTTGTTGGAAAGCCATTGGCTCTCCTCCCTTGAATGAATCACAAAACACTCTTAAAGCCTTCAATGGTTAGGGTTTTAAGCCTTACGGTGTTCTTCCTTCATTGCCTATCACACTAGAGGGTAAGACGGTCCAAGTTGAAGTGGAATTCTTCGACGCTCCCCTTGATTATAATCTTCTGCTTGGCCGTAGCTGGATTGATTCCATGCGGGCTGTTGTGTCAACACTTTTCCGTGTAGTGCGTTTTCCTCATCAAGGAAAGGTTGTTACCATTGACCAACTTGCCTTCTTCAATTCTGATACTCGTACTGGCAACGCGTCGTTTATTTCTAAAACCACACCGGGTTATGAGAATGTCGGTGTAGGCCTTTTAAAGGACTCCTCGTTAATGGGTACTTTTCCTATTCCACCGCCCGATGTTCCACACCCGTCAGTTGCTTCTATCAATATGATCTCCACCATGCATCACAAACTTCTTGCGTCACATGACCCTTGGATTTTCCCTGACCCTGGAGATCATCTTCATTTCGGCAACTTCATGCCGTTAAGTCCGGTTGAATCAGCCTATCAGGCCATTCAATCGGCAACACCTTCTACTCTTTCTCTTGATGAGTTGTCTCCCGATCCTTTTCGTGTTATTTTTCCCACTGACGAGATGATCATGTCCATCATGGAGGACAGCCCTTGGGACGATGGACATCATCGTTCCATTCTTTTTTCTGGAACAACACACTCTTGAGAACTACCAACGGATTTCGACTCAGTCAACCGTTGTTGTCATCTCGACGGTTCCCGCAAATACACACGATGTGTTTGCTGAAGGGAACTTAAGAAACATTTCGCCCACGATTCCCATTGACATATCCATAAAACCTGGGATTGTTGAAAATGTCCATATTGGAGATTCGTGTTCTTCCGACGAAATTGTCACCTATACCTCCCTGTTTAAATAATTTCGTGATATCTTCGCTTGGATTTACAAAGAGATGCCAGGTATCGACCCTGCAATTGTTGTACATGAGATAAAGACATACCCCGATGCTAAAACCGTCCGGCAACGCCTTCGTCTAGTTTACCCCCGTAAAGCGGCTGCTATCAAGCTTGAAGTTGAAATTTTTTTGAAAGACGGCTTTATTTATCCGGTGGCTCTTACAGAATGGGTTTTCAATCCTGTCCTGATTGATAAGAAAGGCAGCAGTATTCGTGTATGTGTTGATTATAGGTATATTAACAAATCTTGTCCCAAGGACAACTTTCCTACCCCCTTCGTCGATCAGATTGTCGATGACTGCGCTGGAAGTGAAATCTTTTCCCTCATGGATGGTTTCTCCGGCTATAATCAAATTAACATTGCTCCTGAGGACCAACATAAGACTGCCTTTATTTGTCCTTGGGGTACTTTTGCCTATAGGAAACTCCCTTTCGGACTTAAGAATGCGGGCGCTACTTTTCAACGCGCTATGTCTTACGCTTTTCATGATATAAAGAATATCATTCAACCCTATTTGGACGATTTACCAGCTCATTCTATGCGCAAATTTGATCACCCTACCCACCTCCGGGCTATTTTCGTTCGTTGTCGATTCTACTGGATACGAGTAAATCCTCATAAATGTGTTTTCTGTGTAGAATCCGACCATCTTCTAGGTTTTATCGTTTCGCGTCAAGGGATACGAGTGGATCCTATTAAGGTTGAGGCGATCCTTAATCTCCCTCCTCCTTCTACACTGCGCCAGTTGCAAAGTTTGCAGGGGAAAGAAAACTTTCTTCGTCGTTTTATCCCTATTTATGTTGAGATAACTCGTGGTTTTATGCGGCTATTAAATAAAGATTCGGATTTCGTTTGGGATACAGTTGCAAACAATCCTTTTGAAGCTTTGAAGTTGTCCCTAACATGAGCTCCACTTATCTTTCCTCCCGATTATAGTCACGATTATTTCCTTTATCTTGCTGCCTCGGAGTACACTATTGGCATGGTTCTCGTCCAAGAGGATGATAAGCACGATGAGCATGTTGTTTACTACTTGAGTCGAAGTCTCACACCAACTGAAATTAAGTATCAACATGTCGAAAAACTGGCCTTGGTTGTCGTTCAAGCTGTCCAACGTTTTCGGCACTATATCCTCTCACGGAAAACTACGGTGATTTCTCATTGCAACCCTATGCAACATATTTTGACATGTCAATTGCTAGGGGGAAAATACTCCAAATGGATTGTAATACTTCAGGAGTTTGACTTGGAATTTGATCGTGCCAAGTCCAAGAAATCGTTAGTTTTTGCTGAGTTGATATGCGATTTTCCTCACTCTGCAACGGAAAATGTAGCAGTAGATTCATTACCTGATGAATCTCTTTTCCTTATTAGCACTGATGATATTTGGTATGGGGATGTCATTATCTATCTCCAAACCCAGAATTTCTGGTCTGCTTTGTCTAGTACTGATCGACGTCGCATACGTTATCAAGCTCGTCAATACATTTTCCTCGGGGATACTCTTTACCGTCGGGGAATTGACTCTATTTTTCGACGTTGTTTAACATTCGACGAAGCCGAGAAAGCTCTGAATGAATGCCATTCCGGAGCATGTGGTGGTCATATGTCTGGGTATTCTACTTCCCAGAAGATCTTATGCGTAGGATATTTTTGGCCTTCTTTGTTTAATGACTGCATTACTGCTGTTCAGAAATGCCATGCCTGCCAGACCTACAATCAGAAAATTCGGTCACATCCTGCTCCTCTTCATCCTGTGGTCTCAGTTGGTCCTTTTGCGAAATGGGGCATTGATTTCATGACATGTCACCCTCACTCGGCCGGGGGGCATGGTTACATTATTGTAGATGTTGATTACTTTGCAAAATGGGCCGAGGCGATGATGACATTCGATAACACTGGAAAGACCGCAACCTTGTTTCTTTTTAACCATGTCATAGCTCGTTTTGGTGTTCCCCAAGCTATCGTCACTGATCACATTAGTCATTTTAGGAATTTTATGATGTCTGAACTTATGTAAAAGTTGGGTCTTCATCATGATAACTCAACACCCTATTATCCACAAGCTAATGGTCAAGTTGAAGCGATCAACAAAGTTCTCATAACTGTGCTTCGACAGATGATAGAAATTCATAAAACAAGCTGACACACAATGTTTTTTTCGGCATTGTGGGCATACCAGACATCTGTTAAGTCTACTACTGGGTTTACGCCTTTTTGGTTAGTCTATGGTGTGGAAGCCATTCTTCCTATAGAATGTGAGATACCCTCTCTGAAGCTAGATGTCGAACTCCTACCCAACACTTCTACTGAAGAAGAATGTCTATTGTATCTAATGCAATTAGACGAAACTCGGCATGATGCCACCCTAGTAATAGAAGCCCAGAAGAAGCGTGTCAAGGCCCAATATGACAATCATGTCAAGCCTCGCATTTTCTCAGAAGGTGATCTTGTTCTCCTTTATGAACATGATCGAGATTTGTTAGGGGCTGGGAAATTCGAACCCATGTGGCCAGGTCCTTATATTGTTCATCGAGTTTTGGAAAAATGAACATATGAGCTGGTAGATTACGATGGTATCCCTTTGAGTGAACCCACGAATGGGTTGTGCTTGAAGAAGTACTATGCATAAATCATCTGTGCACAAGTACTTGTATTTTAATGTATCATACTTTGTGTGTGCTACTTTAGTTTTCTTTGGTCGTTATTTGGTCTCTGCCCTTATGTGACGTTGTGTTTGATTTCCAGATGTCGGAGTCTTCACTACCCTATATTGGCTTCGCTGATGGTGCTAGCCATAGTACTCGGAACCTAGCTTACGCTGCGTGGGCAATCTATGCCCCAACAAACGAACTTGTATCTTTACAAGGTGTATGCCTTGGCCGTGAGACCAACAACATTGCAGAGTATAACGCCATTATTGAATTATTGGTTGATGCTATCTCACTCAGAATTTGTCATTTGGTTGTGCAACTTGATTCGCAGCTTGTAGTACTACAGTTAAGTAATATCTACTCTATTCGAAGTCCTACTTTGTTACAGGTGTATTTGCGAATTCGCCTCTTGGAAAATTATTTTGATCACATTGAATATCAACATATTCCTAGATGTCTAAATACATTAATAGATGCATTGGCTAATTATGTATTGGACAGACATTTGAATCATTTATAAGTCATACACAAAAAAATTCACACAAATATAAAGTAAATCGATAGAAGTCGTCTGTATATATATAACGATCAAAAGAGTTTTTACAAAAGTTGTCCGAAGACCATAATGTAAAAAATTGAAGCTTATAGCTTCTATAAAGTGACGTCACGGATGACGATCATGGTAACACATGACTTCCCTAGAAACCCTACAGAGCAGTCGACTCATAGATGTTGATACCCCTACAGTGTGACGTTGATGGCGTCGTGGAACCTCCTCCAGATTCATATCTGGAATGTCTACTGTCAGACCCTCTAAATTCTGTTCCACCACCTGATAATCCTCAGCATACTGTGGTGTTGCTGCTGCTACCTCTCCTTGCCTCTGGATAGGATAAGTGCCATGAGGTCTATACGGTCCAACATCTGTGTTATCAACAAACGATTTTTCATTAGTCTTCGAACAAGCATATAAAACAAAAACATTTGAATATGATTAAAAATTCAAAAACATTTAAAAAGAGAAACATGTGTGTACTTCTTACCAAGGTCACCCCACTAACTATCCTCTGGTAGTGCTAAGTCCGGATCTCCTCAGAAATCCAACCCAGCATAGGCGTAGTCATCGACCATCAACATCTGGGTTTGAAGCCAGTCAAAGAAAATATCATCATACTTGATGATCGGTCCTGCTACGTGACGGGCCATGAGCTGACACCATCTCAACATCCTTGGATCCATAGGACCCGGTATGTTCCACTCAACCTGTAGTCTAAATACAGGGACCCTCTCAAGGAAGAAGGACACCAGCAAAGATCCATACCTGAATTGTTTCAGGTCACCGCGCCTACAATTGGTTAATTGTTTTTTGATACTGTGAAGCACAGCATCTGCCCAGTTGAATACTCGCGGCTCAGTACACTCGATGGCGTATTGGAAGTAGCTCTGTAATGCCATATGAGGAGTAGAAATCCCAGCCATCTGAGCTATAGTAAAAAGGATAGTGTGAAGGTTCAAGTCTTGTACCCCTCAGATAGCCACTTTTCCTTTTTTCCTTTCAGCCTCGGGTACACAGTATTGATTACAGTACTCACTCATCTTTAGTCCACCACCTCTACTACCGGTTAGGCTGACATAGTACCCTCGTCGGGACAATCCAGTCAAAAATTATATGTCCTCAATGTCTAAGGACAATGTGTGAGCTCCCACATGAAAAACCTGATGGTCTGGGTCCCACATACGGACCAGGTACTCTAGTAGTCTGACTTGGGCCCTCATGCCCGGGATGCGGAAGTATTTTAGGAGCCCACAATCTATTAATGTAGCTATGGTAGGAGGATGATTCTCAGCCATTGCATTATCCTCTTCATGTTCCCTTTCACGCCACTCAAGCACCATGTTTATGGCCAAATATCTGCACAAGGAACATAAAAAGAGGATTAATGATTTTTTTTCATGATCTGGATCTTTTTCATTGGTTAAAAATTTAAAAACAATTTGGAGTTTGCGGTTCTCGCAGGTGCCCCATTAGCACAGTGCGAGAAACTCGCAGGTGGCTTAAGGCTCACCTGCGAGAACGCATCATTCTCACAGGCCCCGTATGGGCTGCCTGCGAGAATGCCAACGCGCATGTAGGGTTCAAAAAACAACTTGAAACTGCAGATTTAACCAATGAAATTAAAAATTTAAACCATGAAAATGTCAAGGATGAATAGCTTACCTTAATGTCACAGACGGCTCGTTGAATGGTCTCTTGTAGCTCCCGTAAATTGACGCCAAACTCGGAGGGTAAAAGGAGGGTTTTGGAGCTCAATAGTGGAAATGTAAAATGATATGGTAAAAATGATTATTTACTCATTTGATTTACTTTTTACTATGTCATTTTGGGGTTTTTTATGCTTATTTATTGATTAAACCTAATCCCTAATATCAGGATGAGTGTAATGACTTGCAGGCGTGAGGACATTGATGATTACATACAAGGATAGTGATATATTTTTCTTCGTTATGGCATGTTTTTGATTGTTTTTATGGTTTTTACATAAAACCTCGAGCGTCGTTTTTGTCCATTCTTGCACTCGTAAAAAACATGAGAATGTGGTCGAGCATACTTTTATCACTTTTTCGGGCTCAAAAAGGTTATACGAAAAAGGAACCCCCCTGGAGTCCTCTTTAATCTCTTTTCAGACTCTGTAAACATGAAAAGATCGCCGAGCGACCTTGCTATTTTTCACGCTCGCTAAAGTATTTGAAGTACGCGTCTGGTAAGCGATAATTTATCTCTTTTTCGGTCTTATCCAGACTATATTATGAAAAAGGAACTGAGAGAGTTCTCTTTTAAGTGATTTTCCAAACTCTATAATCTTGAAAAATCTTCGAGTTTTCTATGTATGGACTCGTTAAACAAACATTGACAGACTCGTGATGGGATCGAACCACTTCTTCTTAGGGTTCATTAAATATACTCTGAGGGACTCGTCCGAAGGATGAGCTTATATCAAAAAGCATATGTTATCCTCCTCAAGCTTGCGTAAAAATAAAGAGGTACTCGCCAGAAATGGTGGGGAAAAATTTGGGAAAGGGATATATTTTCATCTTCGTATTGATTGGCAGTAAGTATCGCTCTTGAACATGACACCCCCTATTCATCATTTGAAACCAGTTTGGGAAATCCATTTGTCTCTCATTCGATTTTCTACAAGGTCATTCCCTGTGTCGTCTTTGAGTCAATGCTGCCAAATCATTGGTCGTGTCGTTCATATGTTCAAGAGAAGTCCATCTGAAACCTATA